>DWLO01000548.1:0-19525 GCA_018245335.1 Dalla quadristriga | reverse complement strand
GCTGTATCCTACGATCCATGACAATTTCAAGACCACTATAGTTATGAACGTATCCGTAACCGTAAATTTAATTCCACTGGCAACTTTTATTACGCGTGGAGTGAAACGTCAGCCACGTAGTTGTCAACGTACGACGACGTACTCGTACGTAACTTCAGCTTTCGAATTTGATTCGACTTTTCTTTCATTGGTTTAATAACATAAAAAGGTTAATATAATATTTTGCCCTTCCTGTTAATTATTACACTTGGTTAATGCAATTTGTAGTTTTAAAACAGTCAGACATAACTTCATTCAAGTTTCGATCTTATTTCTTATAAGTGCCAGTGCGCCTTATAGACAATTTTGTCTTAATTCCAGACAGAATGGCTGCGAAATTACTGACGATTTTGTTGATCGTGGCCGCCGCCGTGGTGGCGGACGAGGAGGCGGCGTACGCGAGGCTGCTGGTCTCCAAGCAAGTGTTGAACAAGTACTTGGTGGAGAACATGGACATCTTGATTAAGTACACCTTGTACAACGTGGGGACTGCGCCGGCGGTGGACGTGAAGCTGGTTGACAACGGCTTCCACCCAGAAGCGTTCACTGTGGCGGGCGGGCAGCTGACGGCCCAGCTGGACCGCATCGCTCCGCAGACCAACGTGTCGCACGTCGTGACGGTCCGCTCCAACAAGTTCGGCTACTTCAACTTTACCGCTGCCGAAGTCACGTATAGGCCCAGCGAAGACTCCACCGAGGTAAGCTGGCATATATGTTCCGGGGCAGATCAGATGGCATCAGAACAATTATCTCTAAGGGATTTTATTTAACAGCTACCCATTGCCCAATGCTATTTAAGAAGTAGGTACATCTTCCGAGTTTAGTTTGCTGCATCATAAAAGGTTAGTGAAGTTAGTCAATTACTTTAACAAAAGGCAGTAGCTCTAAATATCATTAGAGTATACAATAATAGTAATAAATTAAGGTTCATTCACTAAACCTGTTCACAGGTGCCATGGACAGACTTGACATGACATCACAAACAACTCGAACTTCAATTCAAATACTTATTTATCACATAAATGCCCACCACAGCTTATTATTTACTATCTTTCTCTTCATATGGGATGCTAGCAACTGGGCTGGATGATCATCTATTCTAATAAGTTGCAACAGTTTAGGAACATGATTATTTTTCAAAACCATTTTAGTTTTTGGTTATATTTAATTTCTTGACCCATATCCAAAGATTATGTCTTAGTAACCACAATACCGGTATTACAAATATTTTCTTCTTTTCAGGTACAATATGCCTTCAGCAGCGCTCCAGGGGAGGGTGCAATTGTAGCCTTCAAAGATTACGACCGCAAGTTCTCATCCCACATTCTGGACTGGGCAGCGTTTGCTGTGATGACCCTGCCCTCCCTTGCCATCCCATTCGGACTTTGGTGGTCCTCCAAGACTAAGTACGAGAAGCTCGCCAAACCGAAGAAAAGCCATTAGGTGGTTTTAGTGTTATAGCTGGAATAGACTGCTAACGCTGTGAAGCTTTGGCTCTGAGTGTGCATTGTGATTTATGGTGTGATGTCTGTAGAAAATGTCAAATTTATAAGTTGTCGAATTGTTTTAATCTTAAGTAAACACGTGTATACATTTAAAATCAATTTGTGACTATAAAAATGTACTTGAAATATAAAAAACTATTTATTGTTTAGAACTGACAAGTATTTTGTATAACTTGAGAGAATATTGAAATTAATTGTACAGCAGTAGCACAGTCCACTCATCCCCCATTAGTTAGATATGTTCACTCACTTCCTGTAATTTGTTAATAATTTATATGAGAATAAGAACAATTTTTTTTATTAAAAGGTTTGTATTTTGTTTTCCCAAGTATAGGTTGGGATTGCTCCTATGTGTAGCCTTTTTATGATATAAAAGTATTAATCATCATCGTCCTATAATACTCCTGAACTAATGGCCTCCCAGAAATAGAAGGATTTGCCCATAATCATCACGCTGTGCAGGCAGGTTGGTAATCGCAGTAGATCGTAGTTGCTGAACAGAAGACGCTGCTCGTTCTCCGTTATATTCCCTGAGTCACCTTGTACGACACCGGCAGGAAGTAGTGCGGTCACCACACACTAATGTGTAGTAATCATGCTGGTACTTTAATTAATAATGACTACCTGCCCAACAATGGATGCCGAGTTGACAAGTTGAAACTTTGCAAGTTTCTCAGTTTTTAAATGTCAGATAAGAGAACCGCATCAGATAACAATAGAAAAGGTAAGCCGTATCAATAAAACCATCGGTCACTGCCTGATTACACTACAATCAAACGATACCTAGTCATTTCATGAAGCAAGCAATATATGTCAGTATGAACTATAAATTGTTCCACCCAAGGCACGCCACTGAGCCGGATCTTCCCGCCGCGCGCAGTTTACTCCAACGGTTGTCGGTCCACCGGCAAATGCGGCCAGCCTATTACCACTTCAGCTTGCCAGCTATGTCGGTGACTTTGCTCCTCATAGGAATATGTTCGTACTCTTTTAGCTTAGCTGGCATAGTACAATTACTAACTGGACGACTAATAATATTTACTTACAGGGTGAACTTACGCTAACAGTCCTAACTCCCACAGTCCTTTTACTAACGAATAATAATAATTACCAACTTATGACGAGCCGTATAAGCGTGTGAGTGTATAAGCGTTATTTTTATTTAAACAGATATTTAGTAATATTGACACCTCATACTGACAAGACTAACTAACTTACTAACAGTCTCTCACACAGTCCCATTCGAGGTTTGCCACAGACGTCCATGGACGGCAGTGGTTTGTGGGACCGCATGTTCATTTGGTAGTTTCATATAAAAACGCGAGCTTGGTAGAGTAGGTACAATCAAGTCCTCCTCAGTTGTGAAGACCCGTGCTCAGCAGTGGGCCGCTAATGGATCGCAGCCCTGCATGAGAAAGTGAGAAAAAGAGAAAAGAGACTATTATCAGTCCTCAGGCACAGATTATTATTATATGCCTCGGGAGCAGCGATTCATTTACGACTAACTTCGAATTGAATGATAGGTACATCATTAACACTGCTATTAGTTACCTTCGTAATAGTAGGTACTTACCGACTTCTAATTGCACTGGAATAACTTGAACTTTAAAGCTAACCGCAATTGGTTAATATTGCTTAAGCAACTCAATAGCTCTAATAACTGACATCAGTGGTCATCTAGGACCGTTGCAAGCGTGTTTGCTACTTTATCACGGTAAGTCAGAGGAAAGTCTGTTGGAGTAAGTCATTCGTCTCTGAAGGCTTGTAGGGCTTAAATAATGATAGTGTTACTAGCACATGTCGGCAATCCATCCATCCATCAGCCTTTAGGGGTCCACTGCTGAACATAGGCCTCACTGTCCTGTGCCCTCTGAATCCAGAGGTTTCAGTTCGTCAGTCCACCTTGTTGAAGGACGTTGTCAAAAGGAGCTAGGTACTTAACCACGTAATTAAATAAGTGAAAAGGCTTCCCACTTCCCGCTAATCGAATTTAGTTAGTCGAATAAAGTTGGAATGTACCCGACACAGCAAAAAAATTAATCTTCAAATGTAGAGAAATCGCTTAGTAAATTATTATATTCAACAATGTTTATTTGTTACACAAAAATTTGCATCATATCTTATGCTATACAAGGAGAGACGCGGGGCTCACGCTTAGCGCCTTGGTATATTATTAAATGCTTATGTGAATTTCTGCATGTAGTTGGTTACCTACCAGTGGTAGAGAGAGCGTGATATCAAATCACGCTGATTTGGTGACCTACGAGCCATTTTTCCTTTCTGAACTCCTCTACCTTTCGTCTCCCCGTCAGTGTAGGAAACAGAGATATAGAGCTAAATAAATACGCTACTTAGTTAAACTTAGTCTTTCCTAAGTGTCTTGATTACGATTGTTAGGCAGTCCTTTTCAAAACTACAGTTGGTACCTAAGTAACATAAATGTCTACTGCGTAGCGGGCTCATCTTACAAAAATTATAAATGCCAAAATGTGCTTGTTTGTTTGATACCCCTTCATTGCTGATATAACCAATCTTCATAGAATTTGGTAGAGAGGTTGTTTCAGACATGGAGATGGTCCTAGTGTAATAGGAGACTTTTGATCCCGAATAAATATACAAATCCCGAGGGAATGAAAACATTATAAACTGGACAAGGACGAGTCTTCACTTCAGTCTAGTTAGCTTCCAATATGGATAATGACGTAATACGGCTCGCTAACATGCTTTGTTTAGTAATTCGGTACCAACACTGTTTGTGGCGAAAATTCTTTGTTCAAACAATTTACAGATCACTGACTATAGTTTGATGAAATGATCATGGCGCGACGAAATTGTGTTAGGATAGCTACCTACCTAAATCTATTGTTACAAATCAATAATTTCGTTTGCAATTCTTTGTCACTTCATGCAAGCATGATTGATGTTGGCTGGTCACAAATATGACGAGATCGCACAAAACATGTTAGCCTACTCTGCATTGACGTACTCGTAGTTAGTCAAAATCTCTATGGCTACCCACAATAATGCTAATAACCCTATAAATTCATTTTATTTTTACCTTATACCTACTGATGAAGTACGATCCATCACCGGCCCGCTTCTGAGCACGAGTCTCCTCTCAGGATGAGAAGTGATAGGAACTCTGCACTTGGCCAGCGTGGTGGACTATGATGGTAGCCAAGTGCACATTGGCAGCCTTCACACGCTATTGAAACCATTATGGAGAACTCTCAGGAATGCAGGTTTCTTCACGATGTTCCCTTCACCGAAAGCAGATGATCTTCAATTACTAACTTAAAAATGTCATATCCCGGGATTTGAACCCCGGACCGCTGAGTAGGAGGAAGTCTTTACCATTCAGCTATCAACGCTTTATGACTGCAACCCATTTAACGCTATAGGAACTATCTTACAAAACGAGGTCAACAACAAACATCATGCGTCACTATAATCACTGGCTGCTTGCTGGTATGAGATGACTAGGTGTATACTTATGATGCTCCGGAAATATAAGGATCGCGTAATTTATATTCTCACTGAAGTGCGCTTGGTATGCAGGTCTGCTGTTGGTGGCAAGTTATTATCATGATTGTTTTCGTACTTCGGAATGTTCTTGTTCGTTAGATGTCTCGTTTGTTATCACTAGCAGGAGGCATTCTGACGGATTGTCAACTTTGCAA
This sequence comes from Dalla quadristriga, assembly GCA_018245335.1. Lineage (NCBI taxonomy): Eukaryota > Metazoa > Arthropoda > Insecta > Lepidoptera > Hesperiidae > Dalla > Dalla quadristriga. Next base: position 14,301 of record DWLO01000548.1, on the reverse strand, counting down.
GCAGGGTCACTAATCTCCCCATATTAGAGCCTTCGTCTAGGGTACACGTGCTTCCGTAGAAATGAATGAGACCGTAAGCCAACGACCCGTTGCGAGTGACCTTACCTGCCGAACGAAAGTGTTTTGTGTTTATGCCACCCAATACGGCATTTTAAGAGCTGGGGTATGATTCACTTAAGCCTTCTCAACGATCATTAAGAATATTAACATCAGTTAAGCCTTTTAGTATACAATTCTATTACTTATACCTTTTGACGCATATACTTTTGATAGCTGGCGATGAAAGTATCTTATCTGTCCCTCGTCCAAACAATATAACGTTCGATTCAATTAGCATATTTTTCGTCTGATTGATGTCTTTTCAGCTACCTATTATGAAAGTGTTGAATTTGTTAACTATTGTTAAGTACAGAAACACTTTGTTCAGCTCAAGACAGGTGTATTGCTTCATACATAGTTTCAATTGAATTACAACGTACTTATCTTACTTTAACAATTTCACTGAGTTTATAAAATATTTCTCGAGAAAATAATAATACAGACAAACAAAAACACAGCCGCCAAAACCAGTCCGTCACAGAGTAACTGACAGTCAATCTGCCACTCGCGGGTATGGACACCTTGTACTTATTGCGCCATCTATCGGTGTTGTGGATTTCGCTGCTTCACAAGTTTAATAATAATCCAGATAGTTTAATCGCAAGAAATACACAATAGAGTAAGCATTAGTAACTTTATTTCCAATCTAAGCTAAGTATGCGCCTGATTCATCGGGGCGTATGCGTCACTCAACCCACTGGCATATTAATGTAATTATTATCATATTGGAACACGTTTGGCCTGCAACACTATTTATTTAACAAGAACACCACATAATGTAAAGAGCATTTTACAAGATGCATTACCACACGAATAAGTCTGGAGTACCTTTCATTGCATGCAATTGCACGGTGAAAGTATCGCAAATCTTGTAAAACTCGTGGAATATTACGAGTGTTATGATAATTTAAGTTAGGTTACATTATTATCTAACGAATAAATAAAATTGGAGCGTCTGTCCGTGATAACAAAATAAAGGTCAATAATTAAATTGAATAATATATGCTATGTATATGACACCTACATAATATAATCGACCGTTTTAAGAATGTTTGTATATTATTTTTGTCGCTAATAGGCTCCGTGCAATAAAGAACAATGATAGAATCTATATATATAAAACAAAGTCGCTGAATAGTGTTACTTACACCAAAGAACGGCTGGACCAAATTTGATTTGTTGGATTTGTCACCGCCGGGAATAGGACAGTACTTAACTACTAAAAGATTAAATAAAAAAAAATAAAAAAAAACTCTTTGACTAAAACTCTTCGATGAATCTGTGGTAATGTTGTGCGCCACAGCGTTACAGAGTTGTTAAACAAAATTACCTATTAAGGAAAGGGTAGGACGATGTCCGGGCCAGCTAGTTAGAAATAAAACATAAACAGTTTGATTTTTCCATTTTATTACTACAATTAAGACATAGAAAATACAAAGTAATCGTATTAGTAACAAGTTGGGAACATTACCCGAAAAATATGCCATAACTTGACGGTAGCCAATATTACCAAACGCATTTATTTTTAAGAATTAATAACGATTGTTAGCTATTCTGCATTCAATGTTACGCACAAATGAATAAAATGAATCTGTCTCTTGCCCCGGCCGGCACTCCACTTGGTGTTTTGTATTTTGACATTCAAATAGGTAGGTAGTTATAGATAGACGCAAACGCGCAGACACGATTTGATTTTAGCGGTTGATTTGAGGAAAGCATGAAAAAGTCATTAAATGAAAGTAGTTTTTATCTAACTTATTAATTAATCTAGTTATTTTATAGAAAACATTTTGAATATTTAGGACTAATATTAGTAAACACAATTACAATGTTTTTTATTATTAGTTTCGTTGTAAATATTGTAAAGTATTTGTAAAACAATTATATTTTTGTATAAACGAGATCAACAAAATGTTGGCGTGGTTAGAAGACAACGAAGATGTTGAAGATGTTGAACTTTTAGAATGGTTGTCGTTGAAAGTAACGGAGAAAGTGAGCACAACTATCGTTGCACCGATACTGAAAAATTTTCATCAGAAACTGAAGATGAGATTTTTTATTTTCGTAAAAGTGCCTAAGAAGACCAATTTTATTTATATTTTATTATATTATTGTATTATATTATTCTTGTAATAAAAATGAAATTATATAACACTTTTAAAGTTTAAATAAATATAAAAATTATAAAATAAAAAGTGTTTTATTATTATTTAACCATAATTACAATCATGGACTAATAAAAAAAGAAGGACTCCGCGCCGCTCATGTAGAAACTGAAACACCGTACGATCTAAGCCTGCGTAATTTGAGGGATGCCAGATGAATGCAAATGGCGGGCGTTCGGCATGCTGTGATGCAAGGTCCATCTTTTTTTACTAGTCCGTGATTACAATAATGATTCTTTGGATTAAGGCACATTTTTCACCATTTAATATTTGCGAGCAAAATGTGTTTTTAATAGGCGCGAGTTCTCGCGGGTTAAAATAATACTTATGGGAATAAAATAATACTGTAAAATTGACTACCGTTTTACAGAAAATTGTAATTGTTTATATTATGCTAATGTGTTCATTATTAGGCGGTGCTAACATTGTAACAAAAATATATTATACCATCTAAACATAAATATACAAACATAATAATAAATTAATATGTTACAGATAACGAATTAAAACAAGAAATCATACAGCCATTATAAATCACAATAATATACATTATTTACATATTATTTCACGGATGTACGTTAACTATTGCACTGTGAACAAACAATCTCGTCTCCTTACACACCTAGTTTTTAACAAGAAATCAGGCGGTAGCTCAGATTGCTAATCAATACTCATAGGTACTCTAACAGTATAGTCTAGGATGCAACAGGAATATTTTAAAGCAACTGTTTCTCTTTGAAAAGATCATGGCATAGGTCCCTATTTTATTTAAATGCAGCATAGTAATTAAGGCGTAATTCTTATGATAATCTTGGTGCAGTCGATTGAAGGAAACACACAGAAAACAACACAATTTAACGCCCAAGACATACTCAGTTCCAATTCAAAATAGAAAGCTTAACAATCGAATTCCACACAAATGCCTATCAAACTCGGACTAAGCTCCTAAGATTAAGGTTAATTTCAGATTAACAGCAACGGTGTAAATCGTCGTAAATAAATTTTGGTTACTAGGTAAGGTTCCACTATTGGTTCCACTACAACCTAAAACCAATGTTAGCATGTTGTTTAGCAGAAACCGGTTATTACGTATGTTAAAAAATACGTTATACTTCAAAAGTATACGCAGGCGTCCAACTTGTGTGTATTCCGCGTTTTCCCTGAGACTGCGACATCACATGTGCTTTGATCAGAGAGACACAGCTATAATTATATTCCTTATACTGTACCAGCATTTGTAATGAGACACGTGACGCCTTCAGGACATTAAATTAGGATTGATAAGCATTGGTTGTGAGGAGAGCAAACAAAATTCTCAACAAGATCTCACCTAGACTATAAAAAAATGTAAATTCCGTTTCGACATCCATCTGAGTCAATAACAACGTACGGATGGATCCATAAAAGTAGCTGTTGTTTGTCATAAAATTATGCTGATAAATCAGCGATTTAAATGAAATCATAACTACCTACATTGTCATATGTTTTACAGAGCTTATCTACAGTTTTACAGATCCTAGAGCTTTAATACATTTTCAATTCACTTTAAAGGTATCTACAACACGTTTCTCTTGCAAGTGTAAGTATACAATTAGTTCAGACCAGACCACATTATTTGGCAGTCATTAAAGGCGTCTTACTATATACCATGCCCGTCTGTCGTTACAATTTAGTTGAGAATATATTCGTCTGTTTGTTGGTTGCCAAAAGGCCTCTTATCTGTATGTTTGTCACGTTTGTAAAAACAAAGCCATGTGAATTGCCACCACTAAGTGCTGACCGATGACATTCCTATTTTCGCGATGACGAATGATTGGCTGACAAGGACCTTGGCTAATGTTTCTTGCCGTGGCTAGTGACATTTCGTGTAAATTGTCATTTCCTATGATAATGAGGTGTGTGGAGTTCATATCACGTTGTAAAACAACAGTTTGTTTGTAAATATAAAAAGTTTTAAAATGGGAAGTGTTTTGGATAAATAAATGGTAATGAAATTTCAGGGGTTTGATAAAACATTTAAAATAGGTTTATACAACATACATATAAGTATAAATAATTGTAACATAAAATAATCGCAAAATATTGCTGTAAATCATTAACCTATTTATGCTAAACTTCGGCTACTCTTGACGAAAATCTTGTCGTGCCTAATTACTTTGTTCTACGAACTCTCCCAAAAGTAATGATGTATATTATGCATTTTTTTAAGTTTATTCAGTAAGATCAATAATCTACAATACAAAACACTGTACTTAAACAAAACAGGCAGGCTGTCTCATTTTAAGTAGCCACTGCCTATCGGGGACAGCTAAAAGAGACAATCATAAACGAGAGTGTTAGCGACAGATGACTGCTGCTTGAAAATCAGTGCCGCCTAATAAACAGTTATTTCTGAACAGGGATGTCCACTGCTCAAAGGTATTGCGGCCCTAAGTGAACACTTTAGGAAATTGATAATATTTAATACTTATCTACAATCATATTGAAATGGAATTGTTTAAAAAAAATATTAAGCATTGCGACATCAGCCAAAGCATCAGAAAAATTTCGATTTCTCAAAACTCAAAACTAATAATTGCACATAATATCGATGTACAAAGTGTAAGGAAATGGATAATATTTAATACTTATCTAGAATAATATTGAAAAGGAATTGTTTTTAAAAAATATTTAGCATTTCGACGGCAGCTAAAGCATCAGAAACATTTCGATTTCACAAAACTAATAATTGCACATAATATCGATGTACAAAGTGTACACTAAGTGCTATAAAACTATTAACTACCTACCTACTAAACTTTAGTAGAAAGCTGCCTGTGATGTTGAGTTCCCAAATGATGAAGGGTGTAATAAAACTTGTAACTTCAAAAATGGGTGAAATTATTTTGACATGAATATGAATTTATAGTTCAATGTATTTGCTTCATGTACATTCTATTTACCTAATTCATACAACATTACATCATTTAAGTAATTAGGTATAACTTCGAATCAGACTGTTTTACACCATGTGAAACGTTACAAAACACCTCATAAATAGAGAGGTCTATTACATTTTTTATTTCCGAATTCATTATGTTTAATTTGACCCACAAATCGAATGTCGTAATCCGATATGTTTTACTTAACTGTATAATTATTGTTTCCATACTTGATTTTATTAAATTATTTTATCAAGTAGCGACACTTAAAAGTAGCCACTTTGACCAGTTTTAACAATTCTTGTAAGAAATAATAGCGCATCTCTATATTTCCTATGTAGTTTGTTTCAAGATGCAAGTGCTAGTAATTTTTAGTCGAAAACAAAGTGAAACGAACTACGTAGCTGTTCGATATACTCGATCGAAAGAAAATCGCATCCACCTTTGCGTTATTGTTACACACAATATTTTTGTAATCAGGAGAAAAAGATTCTTGTTCTTACAGCGTAACTCAAATCACTCTATTGTTTTCGAAACGATTGTCTGCAGTAGGATGGAATCGGACCTACTTACGATATCATATGAAAAACATTTTTATTTTAAGTGTATTAAAAATCTAAAAATACAGTTTTATGCGCTATTGCTAACTGATTAAGTGGTTAAAATGACTATTTATAATATTGCATAAATTGATTTACGTCCTTCTTCGATTCGAAAGTACAATTAAAAATATTTATTACACATTGGTACTCAATAAAGTACCACCTGCACTTCGGGTTCAACTGTAAAGTTACCATAGATCATCACATCGCGCAATCTAATGCTACGTCGTGATACAAAAATATTGCATTCGTAATATTTACATCGCTTAAAACTCAACTTCCATTGTCATTATAAAAAACGCCGATTATCTGATAATTTCGTTATCTTGCGCCACGGCGTACCGCAAATTAAGTATCAATTTAAAAAAAGTGCTTAAATGTTTATAGGATCAGGGCTGTAAGAATGCGTGGTGACCGGAGAGGAGGCCCCGTAGTCGGGTGTCGAAGGGGTGGAGGTAGGCAGCGAGTCCATGGGCTTAGTCAGTACGGGGGCAATATACTCGGGGAAGCGGACGCTGGATTCCTCCTGCAACGGCGCGGGCGGGGTGCAGCTGGGGAAGGGGCTGAGCAGGAGGAAGGTACCGAAAGCGACTATCGACGCCATGATCAGAATGATCGTGCGCGCCTCGAAGCCGGCGCGCAGGCCGGCCCACGCCGCCATGTTCACGAGCAGCAGTAGCACTGAAATCCGAATCAGCCGCACGGCCGTCGAGTGGATGCGACCCCCCCCGACCCCGCTCATGTCGCTCGGCCCGTACGCGAAGTACAAATTATGCTTATCCCCTATGTGCTTCAACATGAAGTAGACCAGCCCGAACGGCGCGATCAGCGGGCAAGCGAGGCTGTACACCATCGTTATGGAGAATATCGCCAAGCTCCAGGCGTAGTGAACCCCGAAGGGGAACTCGTATAAGATCGCCTTTTTAACGTAACTCTTCTCGGCCTTCGACTTGGATTGCAACAGGTACCAAACGTAGAGGAACAGCTCCGGGAAGCGGATCAACTCTAGAGCGGTACCGATGAAGCCGGAGGTTATCACGTAGTTGACGAAGAAGGCTCCCTTATCGGGAAGAAATACGCAGTCCCAACGCAGGGTGTCGTTCCCGTGATGGAACGTCCAAAAGAAAAACGCTTCGGCACTAGCGAGTCCTAATGAGGGTAATATTAAAGTCATCAGAAGCAGAAAGGAAACGGTTTTTGTCATAATGGAGTAGTTTTGCTGAGATTTTGTCCAATGAGAAAGAAACTTGTCAGAGAACGAAACGATGGCAGGCATGACGGCCGCCATCGTCCACAGGAGTAGAGTCGGAAGGAACTCAAATATCAAGCTGCTTATACGACTTTGACCTGTCGGATCGGGTTTAACAAACATCATGTTGAAAAGGTTCACAATAATAGCCGGGGTGGTCAGGAAAAACAGAACAATGAAGAGGGCAACATTTACCACAATTGCCTTGACGTACCACACACCAGGTTGAACACTTAAGTTCTCCCAAACAATGTCAGCTGGGTTAGATGCGTGCGAAAGGACCCAACCGCGTTGTAAACTGAAATTATTGATGACATGCTCAGCCAGTTGGTAGGTGGGAAGAGTCAAAAATGCAATGCCAAGGGGATCATTTAAGACTATAGCGCGACATCTCTGTGCCTCATTCTTCAATCTTTTCTCCTCGGCACTGTAGTATTCCAGACCATCTATATCGGGACCACACAGCACAGGGCGCACAGTAATGCGCTTTCCAGTTTTCTTAAAATATGTGTCTGTGTACACTAGAGCTTCTGTCACCATTTCCTTATTCTCCTGCACTTCATTAAGCTTATTGATATTATATGCAAGCCTAAGGTCTACGATTTGGATGTGTGGGAAGTTGTGGGCAAAATAAGCTTTGATAGTTGCCTCATTTCTATCAGCTTTTGATATGTTTGTAATCATTACTGTCCCGGTAAGACATGTGGGAACAGGTTTTCTCCCAGTACATCTCCTCATAATTAAAACGGACAGTGGTAAAAATGAGATACTAATAATAGTATGGACCCACAGCCAGTAGGACCTTCCGTTCAAGTTAGACAGTGTTGTCCGACTGAACGTGCTGGTGTCAACTTGTAAGTTGGTGCCTTGGAAGTTGATGGGGAGGATGATGGCCGTCGACACAATGGTTATGATGAACATGAGCGTGATGGCGTGTCTTTGGAACGAGAGATAGTGCACGGCGTCCGGACCGCACTTGGCGAGTACCTGCTCCCGCGTCACGTGGAACACGGCTGGCAGCCACGTAAAGAATCCCTCGTCGATGTTGACCGACTCGTCGGCACTCCGCCGCCGCTCCACCAGGGTGTCCCCGTCACTGCCGCGGTAAAACAGGTTCGTCCACCTGCTCTTAGTACGTTGCACCAGCGCCATCCTTCCATAGTTCCAAGCTGTCCGTCGTAGCACAGTGAACAACATTATCAGACATGACCACGATATCAAGTTTAAAATCAACGTTTGCGGAATTCCGTTGTACGCTCCAGTGATTATGACGCTCTGCGACGTATTCACCAGCATGCAGCCCTCGTCCACCATCCCGCTGGAGTTGTTGGACGCCAGCGAGTACAGCAACTCGTTAGTAAAACGACTCATTGTTGATGTCGCAACAACAATGTACGTATGGTGCACAAAAACTTCACATAATTACACCTCTCACAACTTAACACTGCTTTTGTTGTGCACTGTTGAACGGATTTAATTATTAGGAACGATTCAAACTGTAATCTGGTATCCAAATAATGGGTGACTTCATTAGATTAGATTAAAATTTATTGTATATTACGATCGACAGATCGACGACGACAGAATTAATGAAATAATGAAAATGACAAGTGAAAAGAGACAAGTCCAAAAAATTTTTATTTTATCTGTGGATAGAGGACGGTTCAAACTGTAGCAAATCCGCTGTAAGCGAATCCGCTGAAAGCGGAAAGTAGAACACTTCTATATAATATATTATTATACTCTGTAGGCTTATGGTCTAAGAAGCCTTTACACGTTCGACACGACACACGAATCCAAAGAGTATAATAATATATGAATCGCTGATCGCAAAGTAGAAGTCGACTATTATTGTTTTTTGTATGTCCTATACATAATATTCTTGTCTTCAGAGTCTTAGACTATATAGCATCTTATTAAACACAGAGTAAGTACTCGGATTCTTGGTTTCTCCCATAGTTTATTTACACAAATTTCAAAAAATTCGGATGATGTACGAAAAAATAAATAATATTGAATCCGTTCCGACTATTTACAACTGTTTTTTCATTCGCATAGTGGTATATTAAATCAATGCTTCGAGCATCGTGATTTCAGAATCACTTTGTTGCTTTAAATATATAAAAACACAAACATTTAAATATTTGCGCCAACTAGTATGATATATGACAGATGACATGAAGTAATAAAATAGCCATTTAAAACTTCCGAACGACTAAAAGTTAAGAGTGAGATGGATGTGTATAGAGCACTACAAAAAAGACAGAGACAGAGATCTGATCTTGGTGCGAAGAGCAAGAAAAGTGGTGGCCGGTGGAGGCCGTGGTGGGGTGCAGTGAATTTCAATTTCATTCAAATCAAAGTGAGATGAATTATTTTAGCTAAAATGAAATTTGAAAATTATGAAGTTTGATTTGATTTGTTGAGTGAAGAGATAGTAAATAAATTAAACTTGAGTTTCGCAATCGTGTCGTTCTTATTAAGTTATGATTATTAATTTAGTTAAATGTGAATCAGATTTTATTTTTAAATTATATGAATGATGGAGTTTGATTGGAACAATTATTTAGAAGACAATAGATGTATTGCTGTCCCTGAAGAACTTTTTTCTCATGTAAGTTTGGAAATCGTTGATATGGTTTGCAAAATAAGGTCAATCTAAAGTTCTGTAATAAGTGATTTTATATTGTCAATATTTCATGTGTCGTATTAGATTTCGTCCTATGTTAACGTAATTTCACAAATGAAAAAAAATGTCTTCAGCGCTCATTTGTGTGAAAAATTTGTTTCGGATCTTCTATTTTTAGGGAACACTCCACAAATATTCAAGGTTCGCTTGTATTTAAATATATTCGGAATTGTTATAGATAGGATAATATTTGATGGTTTAATTTCAAATCATCCATATGGCACAAGCCACCTCATTATATTGTTTACATAAATAAATAGACATAACTTTACAGCAATAAGTAACACTAGTTAAGAGTTTAAAAAATACTTCATTTATTTTAGTAACTTTGTTAATATCATAAAACATTCAATTACTATTTGAAAATATATAATGTCCCTTTGGCTATTTAAGAATATCCATTGATATTGTTTGGTTTGGTTTACCTTAAATATTTTATTAGATAAATTGTTAACTTTGTATTATGTAATAAAGACCTGTGTAGAATTAGTTTAATTAAATTATATTCTTGACTGTCTACCTATTTAAAGATATAGAATAATTTAATACTACTAGCACATCACTGGAGTGTAGTGAAGCTAAAATGTGTTGTACGTGAGGAGGAGGGATAGGAGGAGAGAGCCCTAGACAAGAGTCCACTGGAAAGATCTGGAGGAGGCCTAGGGACGATCAGATATTATGTAAAAGGCACTTCAGATGCAAATAATTATATTCCCAACTTCATTAAATAGGCTTATATGATGCCTAAACACAATTAACTGTTTTTGAATAATTGTCTGCGTGTATATCTGCGTTTTTTGTTTCGAATAGTCTTTGAAATTTTCAGGGATTGTAGAGGGTACATTAAGGGACTTACCGTTGCAGCTTTGTTTTATCTCAATACCGCAAACGGTTTTTTAGTAAAAGCCCTTAGCGTCTGTACCCCAATTCACATTCATTTCACATGATGACGTCGCAAGCACTCCCTAGCAAATAAAAGCAGAGTGGTGGAATACCTACTCTCAAGATCTCCTTAATTGTGAGAAGAGATATGTGCCCTGCAGTAGGCATGTCACCAAATAATAATAATAACCACCATGTCAGAGTGGCAAAGGGAGGATAATCTTTAAAAAAACTGAGGTATAATATTCAAATTGTTAGATTTCTATATAAATAAAATGTATTCTAAAAAAGATAAAATTACACTGCCTATGTTTGTGTTACATTTCCTGGCTTCCTGTTGTCGACATAAAATAAAATAAAAACACTTACACACTCACACCCCCGCACTAGGATTCCGTTGTTTTAAAAAAAAAATCGGTTTTGAATTAAAGGGTATGCGGACATCTTACTAACAAAATATGTACCTAAATCATACTCTTCCGGAGTAGCAACACATCTTTGACTAACTTTGAATGGGACTCGAGTTTGGTGTGAATTTAAAATTACTTTATTTTTTAGTAGTTTGTGTTTATTTTGACTTTTTGACCATTTCCAATGCAGTCTCCCGAAGAACTGCGAAACTGCGGAACTGGATCTTGCTCAGACGCATGAACTTAGAGTATCAGTAACCAGAAATGTTATAGGCAAGGTCACATATAAATAACTCTCGCTTAAACCAAACAAACTACTTATTTATATACTGGTGTTCACATCAAATATAATTTCTGCTTAGTTGTCTCTATATTTTCCTTAATTATTTCCTTTAGTACATTGTAAATATCCGTAAAGATTTTGCATATGAATAGTGGCTATAATGGCGGAATAGCGATTATTTATTACTTATATAATAATATGCAGTCGTGAGAGGTGGAATCCGTGGGGGAGACCTTTGCCGAGCAGTGGGAGTTAAAAGAAAAGGGCTCGTTAACACATGACGTCACTGGCAGACGTTGTTTGCCCTGTCGCCTGCGCTCAAGACTGCTGCCGTCGACGTCACCTCGACTGCGTTTGAATCGCTAGCGTCCAGGATTTTGCACTTTAGTACCTGTGTATTAAAGTTCATTTCGTAATCGACAACTACTACCGTTGTAATTTAAGTTAAGTCAATTAAGTATTGTAATGTATTGTAATGTTTTGTGTGTATATGCGAGCAAACAAGGTATCTGGTCCTGCTAGAGAAGTGCTTGAGAATCAATGAAAAAAAAAATACCATTGTACCACATAATATTATTTATCGAACACAAATTACTTAATACGGTATAAAAAAACCAATTACATTAATTATGGACGACTATCTCAAACATCTCGCTCACAGAACCTCAGGCATACTGACAATATATTCGTCCATTCATCCGCAAACAAATCGCACTCAGGGTTTGCGTCCGGGAGAGCGTTAAGAGCGGTGAGGACGCGCGGAGCGGGCGCGCAATGTGTCGGGAGCGTATGGAAGTCACCTTGGCCGTCTTGTCGTGCTGCATGATGGACTCGTAGGCGGCCCAGCCCGCGGCGCCCGTGCCGATGATCAGGTACTGCACGCACGCAGGCAGATCCTTGTTGTGGAACGGCCGCTTGATCTTGCGCCGGGGACGCCCTGCGCAGGCCCCAACATTAACCTTAGCCATTATCCATTCTCATACTACCCCCTCTATTATATCCTTAGCCATCAACCTTTCTCATACTACCCCCTCTATTATATCCTTAGCTAGATCCGTGCTCTGCAGTTGATCGACACTCGTGTTGGCCACTTATCCTACTAGCACCGCACTGCAACAGCGCGGTGGCGCGGCGTCGCTAAAGCTGTAAAGATTTCTCGTACTAAACGCTCCGTCTCTCTTATACCGAATCAAAATGAATACAGATATTCAACTGCTTGAAACGGGTCTCAGGTCTCATTGCAAAATGAATAGGGCTTAAGCGCTAGATCATACGCCGATCTTGCTACTATACGGACGTTGAATCTTGCGCCGAGGATACACTCTAAATCTCTACTACTACTAATCTACTAATCTCCTCTACTACTCTACTATTGCTACTAAAGTGGCATTGATGACATTAATTTATTGTACGCCTAGTTAGGCAGGACATAGAGACCGTAACAATATCCTTAACACCTATATATAAACCTATCGTCCACAATAAACTGATTATGAATTACTACATAAGCTGTCATTACCATCAACCTATTATCCCGTCACTCTCCACAGATAAGATCTGAAAAGAGGGCCGTGCAAGAAGAGCGCTTGCTTTCGTCAATCGTAGATCGTGCGCTCCCAGCATTTCAGACGTTGATCAAACCATCGATGACGCCAAAGATTAGCCAGACTTCAGATTGTTTGATTGGTGTAAGTAGTATCAGACTAAACTTACAAATTGGTATGCTTTCCCCAAGCTTGTCTCTCTCCTCTTTCCAGACGTACAGCTGGTATATCTGTAGGAATGAAGGCAGAACGTTTCTGGTTCACTTCAATAATAATGTTTAAATTAATTAAAAAATATAATTTAATCCTCAGAATCTCTTAAGACTTTAGGGGCAAATGACTCCGTCCAATCAAATTCCCTGGGGGTCACACAGATCACTGGATCGCGTGTCTGGTAGAGAATGCCATTAGGACTGCTCAAGACTGACAAAGCGGAAGCGAGCCGAGTGGTTCAGAGTTCAATCATGAGACGCACACCTCTCGACTTCGCGAATTTTTTGCAAGCAACTAAACATTTCTTGCATTAAGAGTGGCAATTATCGTGAGGAAACCTGAATAATGCCCCGGAATTCTAGTTCCCCAATACCTGTGAAATTTGCCAGTGGTGAAGTGTGGCCTAATTTTTTTCACTCTGGGAGGATACCTCAGTTGCCGCGAAAGCAAGTGACGCCTTGTTAGATGATCCTCGTAGATACGAGCCGAATAAAATTAGACACTATGCAAAACAGCTCTTCCCATGTCAGTTCTCAGTGCTTAAGGTTGTCTGGAAGAAATCTCTCTTAGCTTTGAGACCGCCTATTGTATACATGTGCTGTTTTTTCTTAATTTGTATTTCTTTTTGCTGCGAACACGTAAGTTGTGGAATGAGGTTCTGTCTGAGGGTTTCTCAGTGGTAGTCCACTAGTAGTGACATGGGGTTCTTCCGAAAAGGCGCAAACAGAGCTCTCCGTTAGGCCCGACTCCTCTGCTGTTGCTAGTGTCCATAGCCAGCGGTGGCCACTTACCATCAGATGGTCCGTCTGCCTGATCGTTGAGCTACAATTTATATTTTAAAAACCATCCTGGTACTAATTTTTTCTAGTGTATTGTATTGTACTGTATTGTATTGTAAAAGCATGACTCACCACGCCCATGACGCTAAAGAAGGAAGCCACGGAGAAGACGTAGATCCAGGGGAAGGGCTTGGGCGGCGGCGGCGGGCAGGGCGGCGGCGGCGGCGCGGGCTTCAGCGAGCACGGGCCCTTCAACTTGGCGCACTCCAGCATCGGCTGCAACACGCTGGCGGTCAGGCGCGGTGTACTGTGTAGCCTGAGCGAAGCGCTTGTGGTCGTACCCTCCATAAGCCTTTAGAGGTCCACAGCTGGTCATATGCCTCTCCTTATCGACGCCACTCCGACCGGTCCTGTGCCCTCTGAATCCAGCGGTTTCCCGCTGTTTTCTTCAGGTCGTCAGTCCAC
>DWLO01000547.1:0-19533 GCA_018245335.1 Dalla quadristriga | reverse complement strand
ACTAACACCTCCAGTTCCTTTTACGGTCCTATTCGAGGTTTGTCACAGATGTCATGGGCGGCAGCGGATGGGTGGAGGTGCATGCTCGTTTGCTATCTTATAACGATAAAAAAAAACGTAAATTTCGTTTAAGATAAGCTAGGTCTCATAAAGCTAGGGTTGGATTTAGTAAGAAAAAAAATCTGTTATGATATCTACTAGACATCATTTTGACTATTTCATAAATATTGCCGGTTTTAAAACTTATATGATTACTATATTATTATAATAATTTAATTATAATACAATAAAAGCAACATACAAAAACGTATGGTTGTTTAAAAATTACCGGTTGGTTACCTATTTGCTTGACGACCAATTAATTTGTCTTAATCAATTGATTGTTTAAAGTAAATAAAAAGGATAGACATCAGCAAAATAAACTTTTAATGCCCTTCAAATAAAACAGTTTTAAAATATAGACATTTGCAGAAAGTTTTTACTATATCATCGTCCCAGTACTAAGTAGTGATGGCGACTGCACAATACAGCACAATAGTCCTCATCAGCAACATGAAATACATTTAATTGTCTTATTCACACCCGTCTTTTTGTTGCATTATAGCGTTTAAAGCGACAACGATTTCGCAACATGTGTTTTCCAAGCGTGCCCAAAGAAATACATTTCAAAAAACCTTGTATTGTGGAGCTGGAAGCGTCGACATAGGTTACTTTTTGTTCAAAAAATTATCTCATACGGTGTAATAATAGAGGTTAAGAGTGTGTCATGAAAAACGAGTTTCACACGGTAGGCGTCGCGGGCAACGTCTATCAATAAATAATGATTAAAAATTCATAGACAATCAGCCAGCGCTCCTTAGACAAAACCTGATATTCTTAACAGTTTATCAGTTTGCTACTTTTGCGTCGTCCGGCTATGCATAAAATTAAAAAGTTAAATTTGAATTCAAATTGAAAACAGTTCCAGTTTCCACTCTACGCACTGAAATTATTAATGCAAAGTCCCTGACGCTACATTAGCTTCCTGGCTTGATTAGTAAATAGAATGTTTGCAGGTGCAGCGGCAAATGTTCGTTTCAGATGAAAATATTTCTCATTAACACGACTTCGTACGCTTTCGTAACGGTGGCTAAATCACAATCCGTATTGCAATTACAGTTTAATGGCAGGCAAAGTATCAATCAGTTACGAATAAATACTATTTCTATTTAATGTTAATATTCTACTAACTACTAATAAATTTGTAGATTTCACGTGTTTATACATTGAAGATGTTTAAAATGTTACCGGTCAATGTGGGGCTCGTGCCTTCATCGTAGCCACAGATACAAACATACTCACGTACAGATAGCTACATATTGTTCGTAGGGCACAATGGGGCCTAGATGGATATTTACTTGTTAAAAGGTAGAATGGAGGATGAAAGTTTGTAAAGAAAAATTAATATGACGCGGGCGAGCCGAGCGGGTAAAGTTTAGTTCTTCAATACTTCTACAGACAAGTTTTATGTTTCGCCTAGACTATTTTTAATTCAACGCTTTCAGGCCCCGTTTAATCACCATATGGGGATGGGATAGCTATGATTGTGACCTTTTATTATTAATGCAACCAAAGTAATAAAATACAAAGAGTGCTCTTAAGGCACTTGCGACAAAGATACTTGGTAAACCAACACCGAATAACTCATTGAAGTTAGTCTCAAAATTAGTACCTTTTCATTATTATCTGTGTATCAGTAAACAATATATTATCGTCCGTAACAGTTTTTTTATGTGGATTAGATAGCAAACGAGCATGCAGCTCCACCCATCCGCTGCCGTCCATGACATTTGTAAAAAATCCTCTAAGAACCGTAAAAGGAACTGGAGATGTTACTTAATCCAGTTAGTTAATCGGAATATTAGTTGGTCAGTATTCGTTAGTATAAGGACTGTGGGTGAAAAGACTGTTAGTGACTGTAAGTCTTGTTAGTCGATGTTAGTGATAGTCCGGGTAGAATATTCGTTTCTCGGCAACAATGAGTGTGGCGGTGATTCCACGGCGTGCGAATTGCGGTGGCTGTGTGTGCTACTTCAGCGCCGACCTGCGTACGCTTTTTTTCTTGTGATTTTGTAAATAAAAATTGGGAAAGAATTGGATTTTAATCAATAACATGGCATTAGTATATGTCGCAAAAACCTTATCAACTCTTTCAGTGGAATTGGTGGTGAAAATGCAAACCTGTATGCAAAACTAGTTTAAATTGTTTTTGTGAATTAAGACGTTTAATCATAGTCGTATTCGTAATCAATGTTTATTGCGTTATGCTTAATATTACAGATGTTTCAGTTAAAATTTAATTGAATACAAAATACATGTTAAATTTATTTCAAATTTCTACTGTCAATCAATAATTAGTCAACAGTCAATAAGTCAATAATTACCGTTAAATTAAGTTTGGTTACAATTAAAAGATACGATGAAGCAATAGTATAGTATCAAATTTAAAGCTGCATTTGCCTATAAATTTGCTGCGAAACGAACCAAATCGTGTAATGCATCCCTCAGTTATTTGCATGTGATATTTATTACTTATTCAGTTTTGTCTCAATGAGCTCTGCTATCGACTTCATTAGTGCCTACGCGACTCTGCGTATAACGAATACAGTTTCTGCCGCAATAATAGGTCGACAGTATAACGGGTAATGTGGTCGCGTTCTCGAATGCCATCCAATCTCCCACCGTGCAATCTCTGCGCTAGCCGTCTCACTGGCTCCCTTTGTTGACAGCGTCGCGATTCACGATTATGCGGTTGACGCAAATTAAGTTTTGAACTGTCACGTTCCTGCTAATTGTCATGTGACTATTTTCGTTTTGTCATTAGTGATGTGCCCGCTGCACGGATCTACTGTTGGCTTTGATAACGTGCATTGTTCTCTGAATACATTTTGTTTTACCGTGCTGTGACAAGTTGTGTTAAGGCCGTTACCGGCTGTGTTAAGAAATCTGAGGAGTGCTCGCGGTACTTTCTTTTCCACCATCTTAACGTTAAATTTGTACTGATTGATTTTCGGGACAGCTTCGCCGTAGAAAATGTGTTTGTGAAGTGAAAAAATCGGTGAGTTAGTTACAGAAGTGGTACCAGAAGCGTAGCATTCGTGGAGGATAGTTCCCTTGCACGCGTCCAACCGTGTATATCGCGACCCACTTACCGACCCCTAAATATGTGGGGTGCTTGTAGTGTTCTTAGGCGAAACTGTACTTTTATTTTTATTGCTTTATGCATGAGTGGTGTTCTTTTGGGTACTCTTTTCGCCTATCATCTACGTAACTCATAAATGTGCCTCATTCAGAAAAACGCCTAGTGCTATGGAATAGAAATAAAAGAGCAGTGGTGCTCATGAAAGTAGGAGTGAAGTGAGGTTATAGACTAAAGAAATCGCAGACTTGGCCGCATTCTTTATATCAGATCAGCTTTGATAGGCAGAAGTTTTTGGAAGGATGGAAATTTAATCACCAAGTTTTTGTTTGTAATAACGTTCTCTTAGAGCGGGCCGTGGTGTCCAGCACATATCCGCCTAGGTCCAGGGTTCCCTCGGTAACGATTTTTGTGGCGAATTCGTCTTATTATTAACTTTGTATTTAAAACCCTCCGTAAACCCGCACTGGAGCAGCGTGGTGGAGTAAGCTCCAGACCTCCCCAGTTGTGAGCGATCCGTGCGCTACAGCGGATCACTACTATGGTTTGCAGCTTTTCAAAACTCATACTATAATAGTTTTACTTCATGTTCGTGTATACACTGACACACGTACTCGTGGTTTTTTTTTCAATGCAACATTATCGTGCCTTAATTCAACTATAAAAGTAAAATTTTGTAAAATACACTTTTTTTTTATGTCTGTAAAAACTCCGATCATTTGGCTGGATGGTGTTAACGGAAACGATTATACATATCAAATTCAAGCTTATTGTGATACGCCAAAGTAAAAGAACAAATAATAAGCTCCGAAAGAGGGCCCCATAAATGAGAAAATGACGCCGGTTCTCAAACTACCAAAGGAGTCTCAAACGCCACGTGATCTCCCACCGTGCACTTATTGCACTTACTCGCGAAACTCGACGCGACAATTCTCGCCTGCTATCATTGTTAACAACTTCGCGAGTCGCGATGGTGAGATCGACACAAAATTAGTTTTGAACTACCGCGTCTTTGCTTAGTTGTTCATTAGTTGCTAGGGGCGCGTTTTCAAGGACGACGACAAGCGCGACGACAGCTGGGTGACCATACAACATTGGGATGTTGTCACCATGCGCTTTTAATTCTAAGACATTATTTCTATAAAAGACGTTAGACTTTGAACTAACTATTTTATTTTCCCAATATTACTTAGTGAGATATATTTTTAAGGACTTTAAAATCAATTCAAGTTCTGTTAGTTCACAATATCAACTTATGACGTCATAAGGCAATATAGTCATACAAATTGTATGACACCTATCACGTTTCGACAATTGATAAAAAGTATGTCATTTGACTCGACCATCAACATCCCTATTGGTTCTCCCTACTTTTGTTTTATATTATATGATCGCCCGTGCTGTCGTCGAAAACGCGGCCTTAAGAGATTGAAGTTTCCTCAGTCTTCGTTTTGTGATATCAAACTCTTAATGATATATGCAAAAAACCATTCTGTCCTTTGGTCCGGTGCAATAACACATTATTACGCTGTCAACAAAGAAAGCAAAATTCGTTGTAATTTCAATTTGAAAACATTGATATCGTTAACAGAAGCCTGTGAGTACATTCGAGCCTATGTCTAATTAGGTCTCTATATCATTAAGAGTGCTGCTCTCTGCATGGCAAGCAAATCTGACGAATACTCGAATGGCATATGGCATAGCAGAACTAGGTGAAGGTTGGTCCCATGGATTCCAATACACATTACATACATCATCATCTTCATCAACAACCTATAATAGTCCACTGCTGAACTAAAGGCCTCTCCCAAATATAGGAGAATTTGCCCATAATCACCACGCTGGGCAGGCGAGTTGGTAATCGCAGTAGATGGTAGTTACTGCATACAAGACGCTGCTCGTTCTCCGTTATGGGAAAATAGTCGCCTCGTACGATACACATCGACCTAATAAATGGAGTTCGGGCATAAGGGGTGAACTTTAAGAAAAGTTTGAACTCCCCCCCCCACATCAGAACCCAGTGGTCCAACTGGTTAAACAGAGCAGTTGGACCACTACCGCGTACCCAATAAAAGCGTGTTACAAATACGTTATTTTTATCACAATCCATGCAAAGCTATTTCAAATAAAAATAGATTTACAGGTATGTAACTGTACTAACCTACTTTTTAATATCGAGGAAAAATAACGCTTCAATAAATACAATAGCAGAAGTGTGTTTGTAGTATTGAGGTAAAACTGCTTTATCCGCGGTAGGGGGGGAATAAATTTGTTGAAGCTCGTTACGGAAGTCGTGTTTACAGATGGGACGTCATCGAAGATCATGGATAAACCTATGGTGTCTTTTATTAACCACGTCCGATCGAGCAATCTATGGAATTGTACTAGGAGGGCAGTATTGGCATGCCTCTTTTACTCTATGTACCTACTTGCGAGAGGACTTGTTGTCTAAAATTGTTTAACTTAAAATTTTTGTCATTGCTGTTTCCTCACACTAAACCTAGTGTGAATGGCAATTAAACTTCATTGCCTTCTTTAAAATAAATCTGACTGGTAATTTTTTGTATGGACTTCTCAACACGAGCGGACACTATCAGTCTGTAATTGTTATTGTAACTTATCAGTAACACAATGCATTTTCTAGAAAAGCGTAGTACCGGCGGCGGCGGATAAAATCGCTATTTGATGCAGCCAAAAAACTCCAACAGTTTGGAGAATAAATGAAAATCGATCTGTCCCTTAAAGTATACTTATAAAAATTAAACGAACATAATTAAATAGACAGCGCCTGCCCGAGCAATCTCGCCGCCAAGGCGAGTAACTGGATCGCCGCCCCTTGCAACAAAATACGACACAAAATGTTATTTTTAACCGACTTCAAAAAAGACGAAGTTATTCAGGTGTATGTTTATCGTTGTGTATTCAGCGCGGTATCTTCGCCGACTGTGCAGACATTTTAAAGATTCTTTTTATAAATAAGTAGTAACTTCTACGTTGTTCCGATATGAATTATCGAAATGAATTCACCTAAGGGTGCAATATGAAATAAATGTCATTTGTTTGATACGTTTTCACGGCTAAACCATACAACCGGTCTTCATAGAACTTGTCAAAAAAGTAGTTTTGAATCACGGAGATGGTCATAGGATACTTTTGAATTTACCGAATTTATATACACATCCCGAGAGAATGGAAACATCATTAATGTAATGCGTACGAAGTACTCGATAATAAATACACCAGTACCCACGCATCGATTATAAACAAGCGTTGAATAAACACGCGGGCTGCGCGTTCTTTTATTTACTCAGATATTATGAAATTGAATTTTTATCAAAGAGGTAGGTATAGCCCTGTCGTCTTTGCGTTCTGCAAGGCTACACAACTACGATGCCGCGTAAACTCAGCAGCAGTCGGCAACGTGAACAGTAAGGTTTTTAATATTTTGTAGGGAATTAAAAATCCGTAACATAGTAACTGTTAAGAAATCTGTGGTATTGGCGTATGATAGTCAAATAGCTGTCATTTTATAAAATTCGGCCTATCTCCGTTCAGCTCATTCATCCGGACGATCGTACTAACATTTATTCTCCATCGTTCGCAATCCCACATTTTTTATAACGCGTAACATAAAAACATTTCTTGCGCGTGCACGCACTAATACCCGCCCGCAACCGTTTTTTATTTATTTGCGAAAACTTGCACTACAAACTAAACCAATAATATGTTTGCAAAAGAAAACTACATACGTTTGACACACCGATACCTGCGCGCCCATATTTTATTTAGTTGCGACAACTTGCGCTATAAACGAAACCAATACTATTTTTGCAAAAGAAAACTACATCTGTTTGACACCGATACCCGCTCCCGTTTTTTATTTATTTGCGACAACTTGAGCTATAAACGAAACCAATACTATGTGAGCAAAAGAAAACTACATATGTTTGACACCGACACCCGCTCCCGCTCCCGTTTTTATTTAGTTACGACAACTTGAGCTATAAACGAAACCAATGCTATGTTTGCAAAGGAAAACTACATCTGTTTTACACACCGATACCCACTTTCTATTTCTTGCGACAACTTGAGCTTTAATTGAAACCAATACTATTTATGCAAAAGAAAACTCTGCATCTGTTTGACAAGTTTATTGGAAGTTCTACGGTTTATTAAAAGTATAGATAGTTATCACTGAGAGACTTCACTACACACTCATGTACAGTCTGTCGATAAACTTGGACCAAACTCTTTCCTCCTTTTTCACTCAAAATCAACTTTATCACGTGATACGTGATAGTCCTCTTAGACATCTGATCCTTAGTTTTTGCGTTTAAATCATCCAGCTAAGCCATGTATTTTTCTACTTAAAATATGATTCAAAAAAGTTAAAATAATATTTTACTCCCAATACGTCAACATAAGACGCCTAAGGCCTAGTTGACTGAAATTAAAAGCAAAAACTATAGATTTGATTAAATATTGTGTTTAATTTCAGTCAATAGGCCGTGTCTTTGACTAAAATTTATACAATATTCAAATAATAGTGTAACACCTAATACACTTTTTACACCTAAGTTTAAGTCCAACGATTGGGTACTTGCATTTATAAACAACCAAAATCTGATTTTTTTAATAAAAAATACAGTAATATTCTGTGTTACACTCATCTCAGTACGTGATCATCAGTAGGTATGTAATAAAAAACGTAACATAATTTGTATTGACGAGAACTAAAAAGAACGTTCATAGAATATCTATGAACAATATATTAAGTAATCCTTTAGAAGCTAGAAGCCAGACCAACCGGGTCAGCGGAAGAGCCTGCGGGTAAATCCATTCGCTTCTCCAACTGGCGGACCTTTATGACAGAGTACACTTTTACTTAATTATAATGAAATGTTTATAAACGTGCAGTGACCCCTACTGACAAAATTTAATTAGTGCATTCGTGCTTCGAAGGGCACGCTAACCAGTCGGACGCGGTAGATATTGTACGATAACAGTCGATAATCCTACTTGGCTGTTAAAAAAAATCCGGAATCCGGTTAGGCCACGAATCGCAACGGAGCAGCGTGAAAAGAGACCGATGCGCTGAGTGGGCCGCTAAAGGGTCGTAGCCAATAGCTGAAGCCATGCCCGCCTCCAGGGGAGTGTATTAATAACGCAGTGTTTCGGCCTAGTCCTAGCTCGGCAGCGCTACAATAGCTCCGTGAATGATCATGGCTCGGCCGAGGCGACCGGACGTGCGCAGCTCTGCGTTATTTCGCCCGATAAAACCTTGCAAGGTGATATTTCACTTTATTTCCATGACGTGGTGCATTCGTCTCGTTTGCCTGAATAATTTGTTTAATTAAACCGGGTTGTAAAAGCAATGTTTTCCTTATTATTAGACGTTAAATAAACCGGGTTAATATTTCTTTTTAAATTTATAAAAATGTGAATATACAAGACGGTTAAGTTTTATTCGAATTACGTGTTGCATTCGTGACGGTAGCTCGGTTCGCTGAATAGGGTGAAAAACAGTTTTTTGCTAATTATTAAGAGTAAAATGTGAATCTACAAGACGGGAATATTATATTTTAATTACATGTTGCATTCGTGACGTTCGCGGGGATCTTTGGTTAGCTTAACCGGGTTAAAACAGTGTTTTGATAATTATTAGAAGTGAAATGTGAATTTATAAGACAGGAATATTATATTTTTATTACGGGTTGCATTCGTGACGCTAGCCGGGATATTTAGTTAGATGAACCGGGTTAAAAACAGAGTTATGATAAGTAATAGAAGTAAAATGTGAATCTATAAAACTTGAAGATTATATTTTTATGAAGTGTTGCATTCGTGACGGTAGCCGGGATTTTTGGTGAGCTAAATATTATAAAATAAAACAAAATAAATGTAAATCTACAAGACGGGTATGTTATATCTTATTACCGGCTCATTTCGTTTAGCTAAACCTAGTTAAAATATTTTTTTTGCCTAATAATACGTTTGAAAATGGTAATTTAAACGATGCTACGCGCTACGGATAAATAAAATCACCTAGCCTCGTAGACCCCGCTACGAGCGTTACGAGAAGTTTTCTCGGTTTGATTATATCAGCAGCGACAACTGGTTAAGCGATAGCAAATGTTTGTTCTTAGTTTGAGCGTGCATCCGCGTGTTAATTTGTGTTTAAGTGCATAGCTTAACGTGTGATTGTACAAGAACAAGATTGCATTTTAATTGTTTAATGATTTATAGAATCGGAACTGTTTCCGTTGAATGTTTTTTATATTGGGACAGAAAACTACATATTCTGAATAAATGTTATATCCTTATATAATTTTGATCAGGTGCTAGTTACAGATAGACGGATAAAATCGGACAAAAGAACGACCCCCAGAGCCTTATCCTTTCTGTATGGAACCCTAAAAATTACCAATTACCAAAAACCAGATCGCGATAAAAAACAAATAATTCCCGTTTATTGTACCTTCCCGTGTCGCCCGCCTATTTATTGGAAATATTTAATTGAATGCAAAGATGACGTTAATTGAGTGCTTCATATAACAATGTTCGTTTGTGGTATAACATGCTATCATCATAGGGGTTTTTTTAAGACGGCCCTGTAGCCCGCTCAATTCAGACTGCCTGCCGTGCGATGGGTTCCGGGTTCGATTTCCGGCAGATGTAGACATTTGTGTGATAGATGCGCGTTTCTTCTTTTGTGGTTGTTCGACATGTGACTGTAATCATGGCAACCGTAAAATACGGAATGGTAGTCTAGTGTGAAATTTTGTTTAAAGCACTTATTAATACTTATTTTTTCCGTGTACAGTTGCAAGAAAGCGACTTCGATGAGCACTCGCTGTCATTCTGCGAGCCGGTGAAGGATGGCGGCAGCTTCAACACGGTAAAGAAGGGTCCGGGTAAAGCCACCGCGACATCAATAGGTGTGCCACCAGGTTTCAAGGTAAGCTTAGTAAGTAAAGTAAATGACAGTCGATTTTATTTTGGAACAATATGTATCAGCATGTATACAAGTCAACTCTGTAATGAAGGGTCCGAGTCATCACGACAGCATGCAATGGAGAAGGCACCGGAGTTTTAGGTAAGCTTGTGACAGGTGATCTTATTTATTTATGTATCTACATTACATACACCTTGACGGTATTAAAGGGCCCGGTAAAGACGTCGTGACTGCAATAGAACCGCCTCGCCAGTATCGTTTCAGGTAATAGCTTACCTATTGGTTTGTGACCGTTATTCAATTTTATAAGTTCACGTATGTAATGTAATCAAGATGATATAAAAGGTTCCGATTAAAGTCATCGTGAAGGCAGTAGAACCGGCAGCCGAGTTGTAGATAAGATCGTGACAGGTGATTTTAATTAATTATTTTATTACATAAATTAAGACGGTATTTTTATTATGTGATTAGCATAGCAAACGAGCATGCAGTCCAACCACCGAGCAACCACTACCGCCCATACACATCTGTGACAAACCTCGAATAGGACTGTTAGTTTGTTAACAAGGAATTGTTAGTTAGTTAGTTGGTCCTGTTAAGTGTTAGTAGGAAAATTAGTTGGTCAGTATTCGTTAGTATTTTTAATGATTTTTTTCGTTACTAATTAGACAATGGGAGCTAGGACTGTTAGTGTACGTTAGTCCTATTGTAAATATTAATAATCCCAGTTAGTTATCGTTTATCCTATTCGAATTTAGTAATAGATGCGTTGCTTTTCTTGAGGACTGAGGTGGTCGCCTCTTGTATAAGTGTAACCGGCATCCACACTTTTCCAACCGGAACACAATTTTTGATAAACAATTATTCCATGGCGGAAATGAGTTTGGCGGTGGTCCCGGGCAAACCGTATACAGGTTCTACCACCATGCAACGAATATAATTAAATATTTGAATTGAATTTTTTTAAGTTTCTTAGACGACTGATTTATAATAGGTACCTAGGCGTTCGACAGTTATGCCTTCACCATAAAGCTACCATTAACTAAAGGCCGTTATAAGTTTAAACATGGTATTATTTATACTTCGGTACATCAAATTACCAGGAAATAAAAGTTCTGTTTTTCATACCATTGGTAAGAGAAAAATTTTCGAAACTTGGGATTCCAGATGTTTGCGAAGCACTTAATACACAGCACAAGTTGCAAGCAAGTTTGCCATAGATAAGTGAAGTTATAGTTATACGAACCAATATATCAAGTTATGATATAGTTCGTATATTGAACAAGGAAGCTAGAAGTGCATAGCGTATTTCTTTATTCGAACTTGGCCTACTACCTTTCGCGTACCCACCTATTACGACTCGTATGTAAGGAAAAGAGGTTTGATGTTCTGAATTGATTCGAATACACAGTTTTCTTAAGTTCCGTTGTCTACATAGCCTATTGGTACATTAAATTTACAAAACTAGAATGATGAATGACTTGTCATCTCAATACTCGTTCGTATATTTTTACCCGACTGCGAAAGAAGGAGAAGATGTTTGTCGAGTGTTTGTACGTATGTATGTATGAAATTTTCAAAAGTTATGGCAGTCGGAGACAAGGAATACTTATAACATATTTTTGTAGTAACTAGAAACTAAAACAAGTCTTCACTTTCAAAACCAATTCAAAAAAAAAATTCAAAAAGGTTTATTTCATCATAAGGTAATTACATACACTTAAGAAACGTCACAACAGGAAAAAAAAAAAAGAAAAAGGAAAATGGGTATTATAATATTTTTGAAAATTGTTTACCACTTTGCCTTGGTATTTGGAAATAATAACGTTATCATCTCATAAATTTCTTGCGAAACAAGGTATACCTGTCAGATATGTATTTTCACTTGTTTGGTTTTTCAACGCACAATAATATATCAAATATGCAAATAAATTCATATTCTATGTATTTGACTTTCATAATATGTTGTGGGTTTCGTGTAATATCTTTGTATGAAATGGGGTGTTTGTCGCGTCAGTCTAATAACAGTTTCCATATTACGCTCGAAACTTAGAAACTATCGCAATATTGTATGGTATGAAGCGATTGATGTAAGTGCACAGCGTCTAGGTAAGTGAACGCAGTGATCTACACAGGACGCGTCTACAATTACTTCACTACACTAGGAGTGTTTGCAATCTCCTCGTAGTGGATTCTATCTTCTCAAACCAGCGTCAGCTGTGTCAATGGTGTCTCGTTACAAACGCGTGATTGATGCAGATCTGTAACGAAAACGATTTTAATACATATAAACAAATGAAAATCTTTATCCTGATTGGCTTATAAGAAAAGAAAGAAATAAGAAATTCATGTCTGAGCATTGAAGAACTATGCTGTTCTAGCGTATCTGTTGCATAGGTGTCCTGGAATCTATAGCTTTTTTTCTTTTAATCTTAACTATACCGATCGGATTCTAATGATGTTAATGGTGTAAAGCCTATTTCTCAACTTAATCAGGGCAAGTACGCACCGTAAATTCATATCGCGCGATTTTTATTCTCACGGTTTATACTTCGTTGCCTGAAACTCAACTTATGTGCACTACGATTAAAATTCGTCGCGTTTTTAACGGAACACATAACTAAAACCTTAATTTCCTTATAACTACGTCGTAAAATATGTTTTCAAAAATTTCATGAGAGTATTCGATGAGAGTATTTTTCTGTATAGAATAATAAAACCTGCGAAAGTTCAGAACTAAGTTGTTCGGATATTACAGACCTACCTGCTATTTATTAACAAGCCCAGACGATCCTCCTTTGAAAAGCGATGGACGACCTCCCACCTCCCTACCGGTGCGAATATTATTTAGTATAGCAGTGAGCGATATACAACTCCATACTGCATATAATATTTGCGGGGATAATATAATCTGAACCGTATCGCAAGTTTGTATCAAACCACACTTTTCTACCGCGCTTTTATTTTTGTATTACGTTAAGATTCCCTGATACTGCACATTTTTCGCAGTGCGAACTTAACCTACTCAGGTATGTTTAATTACGAACTGAATTCTCTCACTAGTTTCGCGGATGAATGGAGATCGGAGCGTTTATGGACTTTTTTCCCACTTGTTCCGTGGAACAAAATACGAAAAAATTTAAGTACCGGAGTTATTAGCTTAGCTAATACGCAGCAAAACTGTAGGCATCATCTTACATGTCACGGCTAATATTATAGATGGCAAAGTGTATTTTTTGGTTTGTCGTCGACGTGGTTTTGCATAGAGGTAGTCTATGGGGCCGGAGAAAGACAGGATACTTTTTGTCCGAGAAAATTCACATGTTCTGTAGGATGGCTGTGGGAATAGGGTGTATGCTTGTAGTTTAAATTTGGTACAATTCTTTTTTCAAATGTGACGGCATCCTAAGTTTGCGAAAAATGGCGGCATTTAAACAGCTCAAATTTACGATCGGCTTTAAATTTTTTTTTAAATGAATTAGAACCTTTCCGTTGTTTACTATATTATAACGATGTAAACAGTAATTTTAGAATATAAAAAAAATACACGTATTTAGCCCATTTTACGTCGTCGGAATAAATAAAATGCCTATAATAATAATAATAACTAATTTATTTTTTTCGCATTTTATTTTAGTATATCGATGACCAAAACTTATACATCAGAATCAGACCCGTGAAATGATTTCTACGTATTGAAAACAGATATTGAATGAATAACAAACCACCATAGAATAATACCCGTGTTTGCCTCAATGCGCTTAACTGACGTCGATAAATACAAAGCAAGCTTAGCAGACTGCGATAAGATCGTCGAGTTTCCGGTAGCAAAGAGCAAAATAAATCCCTTTTTCCAATTTCCAAGTTTGCAATAGGTTGCTAGGGACAGTCCAAAGGCTTTGCCGTTATCCACTACGCTACACACGCTGCCGTTATACACGTCGTACGTGTATATGTTATTACATTCAAGTCCTCAGATTAAACCGGATTTTGTCAGGTTTCCACCGAAGTTTCATTCATAAGCCGTTTGGAGATCCTAGCGCTACTCTCTTCGATCCCCTTCAACGAGTAAACCTCTAATTTTTTTCGATTTATAATTACACCACTCCGTTCATTTCGTGAGAATTTATTCATGTACGTTTGCAGACAACAATAATAATAATACATAAAAAGAGAAATTTTAATCTCGTGAAATTTTAAAATGTCTCATTCGCTTGATTGCAGGTTTATTAAGATGGGATCGATGTATATTTTCGTGACCATAAAATTACTGCCAACTGATTTAAAATGCAATTTCAAAACGTATCGAACCACTCATATTATATTAAACGGTACTCCCTAAGGATGAAGTCGCGTAGAAGTCTCCTGCCCACTTTCAACTCATTCAGTCTGGCGTTGCGTACACGTGCACGTATAACTTAAAAATAAATAGTGTCCGAGGTACTGTTTTACCACATCCGAAAAAAAATTAAAGTCTTTTATGCCCGGTTTCTGAGCTTAACAGTTTAATCCGCACTAGCTATTGATTCGATAAAGTTATGCATCAGATAAACGTCGTTTATCTATCACTGCGTTTCTGAAAGCGCAACAAGCTGTTCAGTAACAATGAAACCGATAACCTGTTCAATAGTCTGCCACTGGATGCGTCTCTTCTGTATTTCGGAGGACATTTTAAGTGGACCTTAAGCTTTTCGACGGGCCCGGTTATGTTCGTATAGCAATTTGAAAGCCAGTTAGAAGGTCTTCCGATCGAGATTAAGGGGGCATTGGCTACCCGAGCGTCACTGCTCAATAATCCAATAAGCAGTTCCAGTATGCTCCAGGCTGACGTCAGTGGGAACGTCTAATGGGCTTTTGTATAAAGAAATGTATAAGGACGATAGAACTTTAGAAGAATATACTGTGGAATTTTGTCTAAGTTAGTCCATGACTAACTTAGACAAAATTCTCTAGAGATGCACTCTAATATTACTTAAGACCACCGTATGAGCGAATATCCATTTGTGGTAAGCTCCAGTCAGAGCTCTGTCCGTCCACTAAGCGGCTTTGTAAAATCTGGTCTATGCTGATAAGCCTTACAATCGACGCCTTCGGGGCCAACATTGTTCGTGACCGTTAGGCGAATAACGTCTAAATGGAAAAATTAATAGGTCTAAATAATGTTGTACATAAGTTGTATAGAACTGTCATCATGCTCGAAATGGTTTCCGATCCAAAATAACACTTACGCAGTGATTTCGACGATAGTTAATTTGTAGGAAAATTATTGGATCGCCTGTGGCTGATTGGTTTTTCCATCGTCAACATCACAGGAATCATCCGCCTTCTCTCAAATGTTATTGTTTGGGATGTTACGTGCATGCCGCCTTTTTTGGTCGTGGCGAGGTTTTAGTTTCGCGTAAAAAATACAGGCTTAAGAGACTTTAACAGACTATGCAAATCAGACCATCAATGTTACAGGGTGCAAAGAAAAACTAAACTGCACACATCATATTATATCCTATTAGGACGATATAAGTGCCACGGAGTTCACGTGAAATTCCTTTTTTTAATAAAAAGTGGAACTTTCATAAGAATCCGTTCTAAAAACTACTATTTGCGTGGTAGAGTTTTGTTACTCAATGCAACATCCATCCGTCGATGTTCCCAAACATTCGCATTTATAATTTTAGTAGGATCGTTTACTCAGCATTAATGCCCCAAATTTAGCTCTATATTTCTCAACTATCTATATAATACACATGAATATATTATAGTACACATAAACAGTGTAAAAACAATAGTTTGTGGAGAAATTTCGAGTTGCTTAAATTAGGGGAGACTTTTATATTATGAGCATAGCAAACAAACATGCAGCCCCACCATCCATTGCCGCCGCATTGCAACTGATAGACAAGATTGGAAATTGTTGGTCGAGTTTACCAACTTTAAGCCCTAATTAATTTAATGCATGCGACGAAGTTGTCCGAGCAGGCTCCTTGCCGAATTCGCGTGTGTGTACGGTACAAGAATTTCTACAACTATCGCACGGTGAACGGGAGTTACGCGGTTGGCTATACATGCATAACAGCGCTTTTAAATAACACTGTGCCATATCGTCTAACGAGTCGATAATATAGTACAGGATCCGGCTACTCATTTATACGATTTTATATTTTACGACGACAAGACCAGTTCTATGATAAACATTATGAAATTATTAATAGTTTGATTTAAAAAAAAGCTACACTAACTTCTGCTGTGCAGATATTTTTCCTGTTATACAATCAAATGACACTAACAAGATACTATGACGATGGGATATTTTTACAGATTTTTGTGAAAGACACTATTGACCATAAGTCAAAGTATGCCGAAATGGTGCAGATTAAAACCATCTTCATCATTTTTTATCTTTCTTAAAGGGAATAAAGAATGAGAAATTGAGATAAAACAAACCTATACGGTAAAAACCTATACGGATGCATTGGCTACTCCTCTGGTATTTCGAGTGTCCATAGGCGACTGGATCAGGTCTGCTAGTTAGTTAGGCTAAAATCTATTAAAAAAAAAAATTGTGTTAGTGAACCCTCTATAATCTCTGAAAATGGAATACAAATCCGTTCAGCAGTTTCGGAGCCTATTGCCAGACAACAAGAATTCTAAAAACGTTTGATTATGTTTAGGTCTCACATAAATGGCATATTCCAATTGATTATTGACCTTTTTATATCACGGACATACAATTTAATTTAACTTATTGGTATGATAATGTGATGTTTTCTGTGTGATTTCATGAAGCTAATCTGATGATAAATAAAAACATCATAAATATATTTCTATAAATAAAATGGATCGAGTGCAATAAATCTCTAGCAAACTACTTTGTATTATTCCTTCCGCTTGACGGATATTGTATTCGTTGTCGTTGTTGTATACGCAAAAGTGATTTAGTTTATGTGTACTCTATTTGTAAATTGCTGTCTATTGTTTGTAGTCTTAATAACTGTAGATAGAATATTAATTCACTTCATCTTTTTAGCTGTCGCTCCATAAATAATTCCTTTGAATACTACAATAACATTTCATCACAGTGAATCTTCTCTAATAAAACTGTTTCTAGGATGAATGAAATATTTCCCTTGGTATTTAATTTATTTCTTGTGTACTGATTTAATGAAAATCCTCAAGCTTTAGTTATGATGTACTGGCTGTTGCCCGTAGCGTCGCAAAGATATTCTTATTTTCATACAAACTTAAACACCAATAGGATCTTTTCCTTAAGGATGATAGATTTCCTAACGCGAAAATGGTTCGTAATTTTCATCGCCGTTTTCAAGAACTAGGTATATGAATATTATCATGTCTAAAATGCCCGTTTACTGTCCAGAACGTAATCAGATCACATTTTTAAAAACATATTTAAAGTGTTACTGCCATAAAATGTTAGAATGTGCGAGCGAGAGGAATGCGGGATGGAAATTAAATGCTCTTAAGCTCACCGCCTCTTGTATAAATTTATACAATAGCTTTTCATTCATTCATATCATCCTATTGTTGCGACCCACGATCGAAAGCCGATTACGACTTTCTATGAAGTTCATTTTATGAAATTTTTCCTGATAAGCCTTTTCCGTCGAAGATTGTACAGAATTAGTTTTGTAGTGCATTGAACATTGTTACGAACCTTTTGTAACGACCGGTACCTACTATTTAATCTTTTATTAATCTATCTATTTTTATGATATAAAAGGCAAAGTCTTGACTGCTGGACTCATCATTACCCTGTCCATTGGTTAAATTTATGATCAATGTTCGGGTTTAAAAGCTAAGGATAAACGCATATACTTATCCTATGACCTTCTCTGTGACTCAAACCATTTCTCTACCAAATTCTAGGAAGTTATGTTGAATGATTTAGCCGTGAAGGCGTATCAAAAAAAAAACAATTTTAACAATCAAATAGAATATTAGTAGGATTATGTACTTAGGTAAGGTGTCATTTTTAAGAGGAGTAAATGGGTTAAATAAGTTTATATGAAATTTGAAAAAATATTCTTGATACTTGGTATTCATTCGTTTTATATAATAAATGAAATACTGTAAATCTGCGTTTTTAGAAATGTAAGCACGAGGGGAAGAAATGGGATGGCAAAGTTTGTATGAAAAATAATAACACGGGCAAAGTTGCGAAGAACCGCTGGTATAATTATAGTTATCTTAATTAATAGTAATTTGCGAGAGAATAGTGCTGAATTAAAATCATTTAATAGCTGTACTGTCATTGTAATTATGTCCTGTAATTATGACCGGAGTGAACGGCCATACACCTGTATTAACGATCCCTTTGTTACGAACCTTGATATATTATGGTATACAGATAACCTATATAACAAATCGATTGCACTGATTTAAACGTGATTGCCGAGTGGCTTAAATTTGAATCAGTCACTCCGGGGGTCCGGAGCTCGAATCCCAGACTTAACCAGACTAAAGACGTAGGCTCTCTTACTTACTTACACCTGCGAGACGGTGGTTTTCGGTGGAACTGGTCTGAACCGGCGAGGATTTGTGAGACCAGAATTTAAATAATTGCTAACCCTTTGCGGAGTGGAGACTCGTGCTCTGTAGTGGGCCGGTGATAGATCAGTACTCGAACTGCATAAAAATCCTTTATCAGTCTTAGGTGTCCGCGGCTTTGTCTATTTATTACCCAACTATTGATGTGAAACATATTGAAAATGTAGATAGGGTGGTGATGTAAAGAATGTGAACCCGCAAATCAGTAAATCTTTGTCCTCTCTGTCCGGTAGGTTACCTTTAAAAATTGTTTGTTTTATACGTGGAAGTGGAAAATATAAAACCCGCCGTGTACGTAGCTTGTTTTTCGAGTGGTTTCCATATACTAGCTTTCCCTGCAGTTTCGCACGCCTCACCCCACTTATGACCTCATTTCCTACCCAATTTTCTAAAACAGTTTCCGATGCACCGCGCTAGCGCCAACGGACGCGTGTTATCTCCTGTTGTTCTCGCTTTGCGTGCTTGCCTACAGATTGCCAGATTGATTGCCATTTATTTACGCGCTCCCACGTCGTAGCGTGATTCTATATAGACTATAGCATTCTTCGATAAACGTGGTATTTTAAAAGGCACGTATAAACACTTAATATTATTAACGTAGATGTATGTGAAGAGTGCATTTTGCTCGCTTTGAATGGCAGTTTAATTTAATTATTAATTTCATAATTGATTGATTGTAGGTACTTTTTTTTGTCGCGCTCTTTTAATATTTCGGGCGGGCGGTTTACGGAGTTACTGTCGTAAAAGGCAGCCTCGGGCTGAAGTTCGGTGCAGCATCTCACGGTATAAACTGAGTCTGGAACATTTTGGGGGTTGGGGTTTTGGCCGCCTTCTTTGAGAG
>DWLO01000546.1:0-19553 GCA_018245335.1 Dalla quadristriga | reverse complement strand
GTAAGACTTTTACAATCATTGAGAATGTTAGAATGTGCGAGCGAAAACGGTGTGAAATGTGATGGGCGCCTTAAGCGACCCATAACGCCGAAAAACAATTTATGGCAACGTATCTTACTTTACTTCTTACAATATGCACCCTTTACAATCACCTTATCAACATATACATAGATTCGTATAGGTACATTTGTTTACCGTATCAGTTGGATTATTTTGCATGTTACTCAGCGCACGGCAGCAACCCTTTACTTAGTCCCCGAAGGCGTGGCCCTCGTGGAACAAACAAACGGAAGCGAAATTGAGAGTAGCGCCCGGAACTGGCGGTATACCTTTTCATTACAGAATCCCTTTTTAATTACCACGGCACAAATAAAAATTGTATTTTTTATTTCAAGTAGGCGTAATTGAAAAGGAAATTGCTAAGCTTCGCGGCCGCACGGCGTCGAATAAAACTTTAATATAATGCATAGAGCCCTTTGATCTCCGCACTTCGCTGGTATTAAATCGCGAAGTTGCGATTATAAAAGGAATGAAGACGTATCCGCCCGCTCCATTCGCGGATATTTTACCTATAACTGTACTTCAAACGTAATATAAAGATAATAGTATTGGCATAGCGGCTTCTACAGGATACCTAATACGTAATCTTTTCATCGTCCAAATATCGTCCCCGAGGCTCCACTGAAAATCAACGCTGCGGCTTCCACCGCAGTATCATGCTGTGTGGATGCCTCTTTGGGGCAAAGGATGCAACATGACATGCGGATATGTAAAATGTTAAGTTTAAGTTAGTGTAGTTGTTTTTAGCCTAACGAACAAGCAGACGGGCCGCCACCTCGCAACAGCAGAGGAGTCGCCAATTGGGGAAATTCGGCATCCCAATACTGAATGAGCAACAACATCATTATAATCTATAACAGTTAAAAAGGGTCATAAACTCTTTACATTTATTTACCGGCCAAATTCACTGTTCTGAATTGATGAATGAATCAAACAAAACTTTTATTTCATCATGAGGTAATTCCCTACATACACGTGAGAAACTGATGTTGGATGAAGTTTCTGATTTTATACTTATACAGACGAAAATGAAAAATGGTACCGCAAGAGTAATAAGACACACAGTCAATGAGAAGATAATAAAACCTTGCAAATTCATTCTAGTCCGAGTAATCAAGATATGCATGGATCGGTGAGTTTCGGAGGGTAATTAGATATCTAAAATTACAAGCTTGTACAAAGTGTCTATCTTATGATACACAGTATTCCATTCCCTTGCGTAAGTTGCCACTTTTACATGGAGATTTTTCCCGCGCTTCGGACCGCGTAAAGTTCCTTCACCTACCCCACAGGAGACGTGCATATGTCCTGGATATAAAACCTATGTCACTACCCATAAGCTATACCTATATAAGCAAAAAAATCATGTCGAACTGTTTCTACGCTGCGGCGTGAGATAAGGACAAACCATCAAACACACTTCTGCATTTATAATATTATTCTTATTAAAAATCCGGACGGAAATAAAGTCACGCCAAATAATTGAACCTACAAAGAAAAAAAAATAACTAAGCAACACTATTTTAAAATTTGTATCCAAATTGTGCAAACTATGTCTCTAAGGTTATTTTGATGACTTTCCTATTAATTAAGTACGTATTCGTGAGTGAAGTAAACACTATGTTTACTTGTTTATTTATCGAAGGTACCCGACCGTGCCATCATCATGCGCCCCCCATAAACAAACGTGAGAAAATTCAAAGAAAATCTTGTCATGAACACTTTCTAATGTAGTGCCTAATTATATTAGCTCAACCAGGCTTAGTCTTGTGAAAATGAAGTTTTACATATGACAGAAAATAATATATTTCCAGTCAAAAAAAAATTTAAAATGCTAAAACACATGATGGGGCACATGGTACAAAAAGATTTGCTTCGTTGATAATCCTACGCACCGCCAAGGGATGGATCTCCTAACTGGCCTCTGTGTACTCAGAGAAGTACAATTTGGACCTAGTCAAAGCTAAAGTGAATAAGCATTTTCTAGGCAGGCGTGTCTCATCATAGACCGTACCTTTTGATAGTAATAAATAAATAAATAATGGAACCTCTTCTAACTCTACCAACGTAGGTACTTGTCTATGCATTGCCTTCACCCGTGGTTTTCTTTCACACCAAAATACGATCAATTTAAACAACTAAGCTTTTACACATGCCCCCAGACAAATACTATTAACGCTTCGCTTGTCTAAGCATGGAGGTAGCTATAATACCAGCACGACCGTGTAAAATCATAACCGCATGTCATAAGACGAAGCCATGCGCATCGGAGCGCGCCCACTGCGGTCGCGTGCCTACACAGCATAAGGCTGCAAACTCACTAAGAAACCTTACCAAAT
Organism: Dalla quadristriga; assembly: GCA_018245335.1. Lineage (NCBI taxonomy): Eukaryota > Metazoa > Arthropoda > Insecta > Lepidoptera > Hesperiidae > Dalla > Dalla quadristriga. The sequence continues at coordinate 17,154 of DWLO01000546.1, read as the reverse complement.
TAAACCACCCCGTCTTATTTTACAGTCCATATGCAACACGTATAAGTGCACATTACCACGAATATTTTTCGGCACATGTCAACAACGACATATTGACAAGAAAAAGTGGAACGAACAAACTCATGTTACAACTTTTTAAGGTTATGAAAATATGATAAGTTAAACGTTGAATGGCAAACATTCCGACGACACCTGTAAAAGTTTCCTTCCACGGATTTTTGTGTAAACGGTTTCGCAATTCCGTAAATTGCTTAAGACGGAAACTGTGTTATATGTTTTATGTACGATACGGTATTCTAAATAAGGAATTTTACTGGTAGAGAATGCCAACAGGCATTAAGTCCCCCCTTTGTGAAACCTAGATTTAGGCACACAATAAGGAATAAATAATAATAATATTTAGTTTGTGTTCTTGCATCCTTACATTTTAAAAAGACGGGAGTTAATAAGCAATTCATTTAACTTCGAAGCTTCGAATTCTCTAGTGATGCGACCAGTTTTCGCTGTATAAGATCTGATAATATGGGCTTAAAATAAATCTCGGACTAAAATCACAAAAGCACTTGTATCGACTTTTACGCAAAAATCTCCATTTCCCTCGGCAGGTACTCTCAAAACGTATTGTCGCTCTCCTCAGAGGTCTGAATATGAACAAAGCAACCGAATCGAACGTAATAAAAATCACTTTAGCATTACGCAGCGACGGGTACTGATGTCTATCGGCATTGTGACACACGACGCGGCCCAGATATGTGTCACGTGGGAAAAGGCTGCGGCGTCGAACATACTATTATTTTTGTACGACAAAATAAAATTGATCACTCTCGTTTCACCTACGCCTTCGTCATTTTAATACGAAGCTCGTTAGGTAATAAGTTTATTGGAAATAATCTTTTAACAAATGCTTAGCTGCATGATTTTTCTATAACGATTGTAACATCATTAAATAAAAATCTCAATTCCCCTAGGTAGACGATACTCACATCGACGTCGATTCTCTTAAAATTTATGATCTTTGTATTTTAACACTACTGTATGAGTATTTTCTATACAGTTAATCTAAATATGATTTAATTAGTACCTAACTTGTATATAAAAGGCTGAAGACCTCAATTTATTATAATTAAATTGGATAGTACTCCACTCCAGTATGCTACTACAGTATGGTTTGGTTACAATACAATACAATACAAAAACACTTTATTGTACACCAGGACATAATATACAATATATACACGTATATGGTTAGTGGCCGTCCGGACTAAAAAATACGAAATAAAAAACTGATTAGGCAAACTCTTGATCTTCGGTGACGTCACGTCCGTAACCAAAACTTAATTTTCGTGCCTTACCCCCCTCCCCACTCCCCTTCCTACCGTGGGTAAATCAAGTTTTTCTCCAATATTTTCCTCATACGTAAGAAAAAGTTACGCAAAAACACTGGTAAACCTTCATTTTAAATTTTCATTAATGGTGGAGAACGATATGATGCTATACATAGGTATATGTTATAGATCAATAACATGGTAATTGGATAATACTCAATACGCAATAGAATAATTACGTTATTTATTTATTTTATTTTTATTTATTTGGTCTTCCAACAGCGTTATGGGGAATGTCACCATCACTTTTTTCACTGCCGCCTTTATCGCCAACAAACTGGTCCTTCAGAGTCGAACACACGCATTTTAATCGTGTTGAAAATAAAAACCTTTATTAGAAAAGATTTTAAGCAAGATGAACGAAACTTGAATGCCATAATATATCATGCACTATTTTTAGTACAATCACGACTTGCATATTCAGCAGACATTCACAGGTAGATCGAAAACGCGTTCAACGTACTGTCACTATCAATGCACACTGTAAAGCGTAACTAGCGATGTGTGAAAAATGAAGAAGGCGCAGACGACAGAGTACAAGGGACTTGTTTCACCGCCGGCATTGCGGAGACCAACAAAAAACAGAAAAGCTTGAAGAGACTGGCTACTGGCACACTTAAACAAAGGGAGAAAATCGCGGACCTCTGAAGCAGGAACACTTGGATACAATAATAGGAGTGTGTGTTAGATGTGTGTGTCTGTTTCATTTGTTTACTACATTGTTACTATACGCACGGCACACACCATCTTCCATTGTCACTACTCTCCAGTCTGCAGGATGAAATTTCGCGAGAAAATAAGCAGTACCTCAGTGCCATTTTTCATGTTACATTTTTAATTGTGAGTGCACTACACAATACCTCAAAGAAGGTAACTCCTGTTCGAAATCGAACTAGAAATACTTTTAATAACTTCTCAGGACTAAGATGAACGTTGGAAATCAAATCTGTCCGAACGAAACATTAGTGTTTAGTAGTAATAGAAACAGGAATGCTAAATATCCTTCTTGACTTGCAAATATTATCAACAAACGCTAGATGAAAACAAGTGAATCCAGAACGTCGATATCCTGGCTGCATGCCAAACTTTGCACACGTTTCTCCCGTACGTCGTCCTTTACGTTCTTTCCGTACGTCTATCGTCGAAAAACCCAATACCATGATCGAAAGTTGCTGAGCCCTTCAAAAGTTGAAGTGCTAATAAGAAATGAGTCACGTGATCGCTTGCGACGGAATGATAATAATTATATATTTTATTTGCAATAATGCATGGTCTTTGGGGCTAATAACAGTGCTTTAAACCATTAAACCTTTAAACCACAGGGTGGTATGCAAAATGTGAACACAACAGAAGTTAGTAGAACTGATATCTTTAAAATGTTGGTTATTTGTTTGCCAAGAGGTAGGAGTCTGTATACGGTTCGCCTGGGGTGATACTACCGCCGCACTAATTTCGTCTGTATTATAATTGTTTTCCAACAGTTGTGTTACGGTTACACTTTTACAAGAGGTGACCACCACAGTTGTCAGGGGTCACACGCACGGACCTCACGCATCTGTCACCGTCTTAGATTAGAACAAATACTAACGATTACTAACCGGACGGTTACTAATATCTCACACTAACAGTCCTAACACCCACAGTTTTATTACTACATATACTTACCAACTACTATTATTATTAACGCCAAATACCTACTTACAGGACTCACTAACTAACAGCCTCTCGTACGGTCCTATTTGAAGTTTGTCAAAGCTGTCCATGGGCGGTAGTGGATGGTGGGACTGCATGTTAGATTGTTATTTACAGCGCATAAAAAATACAAAAATAGTATTTTCTTTTCACTGTTATTTTACTCTATCGCAGTAGAGCAGTTCAGTACGCGTAATGCCGTCGACGTAATAATGATGTCGTCGATATCTCGGCGGCGTGATTTTACACCCCGCTTTTTATTATTTCTGCTTGAGCGTTTACCCAATGGCAGTTTTTTAGCTTTTATTCTTCATACAATTAACTCACACCCTCCGGCAAGTGACGCGCTCGAAATGCCAAAGGTTTGTTTTTATCGTAATGACTTAAGGGACCTCGAAAATGTAGCACCAGCGTATCAGCGATATCTAAGCCCAAAATTACTGAAAACCTTTCTACGGTTGAAATTATTCGTGTCATACCAGAAGATTTCATTGCAATTTGTCTCGTGTTGAATATAAATGATTAGCATTTTATAAACACCTATCACGAAGTTTTTCACATCAGTGCAATGTTATCCAAGAAAATTAAGATTGTTACCCCGATACTAAACAAAACAATTGTTTATGTTACTATGGATGTCATTTACTACCTCAGTTCGTTATATCAATATTCAAAGACCGCCGACAGATTAAGATGATGTTGGACCAAGTTATTATAGTTTCACCTCGTGTAGCATTTACAAACGCTTACACTGGAACTCTAGTTCCAGTGGTGATGAGACAAAAACCTTTCTTTAACCGTCCTTGAAGACAGTGTCCAAATAATACAACCTTCACAGTTTTCTCAAAGTCGCTGTAACTATAACCGTCTATTCCATCCATTAAAAGGACTCCTAATTGCCTCATAATATGTCTAGCCACGGAGACTCGACCGTTTCTCCACAAAACGTATCGTTTTTCCTCCACTCGGGTGCGTGGTGAAAAAAAGCGCTCGTTTGTAGTGATGAATGACGCTGCTGACGGAAGCCAAGTAATTGGGTGTCGAAGTCTAAAGCTAAAAGCATACACGTGTTGCCGCAGATCGGGACGCTATGTGATAGGCCATTGTCTGTGCTTTATCTCGCTAGCTAGCTGTACACGATAAATCGTCAGTGTAGTATCGTGTCAGCCTAAGTGATGTACATAGGATCGAGGGGCGTGAAATATCGGCCCTCAGAGTTATAAGAAAGATCCAATTTACCCAGACGATCGGAAAGATTCGACAGAATAGACTTTTTGCAGTCAATATTAGGTACACCATTTTTTTTTTAGAGAATATCATGTTTTGGTCACATTTTATGAATTTTCGATTTGTCATTAGTTTGTTAAGGAAACAATGACATTCTACGCGGGGGTAGTCACGAGCTCGTCCTATTATTAAAAAAAATACAGTATTTACTATAAAAAAAATATAAATAATAAGTATGAATTATATACAGTAAGTATTATTGCGAGAGGTAAGAACATACGAATGATGATGCAACTTTTCTTGCACTACGGTTCCATGCGTAGCGGGTGGCAGACACATACAGTAAACACAACACAATTTAACGTCCAAGACCTGAGTATACACATTTATCTGCCAAATAAGTATCTGCCCCAGCCGGAGATCAAACCCGGGACCCACAGCTCGTCCGTCAGAATCACTAACCAACGCACCACGGAGTGGTCATTCAACTATGAATATATTATTATCCGGGACACAAATAATAATCCTATTAGCTCAACTAATTAACGCGAATAAGATATTAATCCTTACTTTATAAATATGTATGTACTACAAGATAAGCCTAAATACTTTAATGGGCACACAAACACGTCAATCGCCGCAAATCCTTAAAGCTCTACGAACAAGTTCTAATTTGGCGTCGACAGTCGAGAGTATATCGATATAACTGTCAATAAATACTACCCCGCTCTCTTATAAATTGAAATCGACAATCCTTTTGTAATATCTCGGCGAGATACAAATACTACTGTGTTTTATCCGACGATATTGCGGGCTATAGTGGCTCGGCGACGCGTACCGTTGCTTGGAGACGCCCGCCGCAGACTGCTGTCCGTAGCTACCGTAATATAGGTATAATTAGCTACCCTCATAAATGTTTTTACCTTCTCTCTTTTGAGTATAAGTCCCCTAATTGGTTTGTATGGCATTATTGTAATACAGATCCAGAGGTATAAACATATTGTGGCTTTTACATGACTGCTCTTTGTGGATATTAATCAGCATCTAATAAATGCTACATTTTATTAAAAAGATTCCATTTCGATTCCTGATTCCTTGATTGCTTACTACCTAGAAGCTAATCGGTCCACAGTTCAGGTAGGGTTACTACATTTAGTACTTACCCAGTTACTGGTTATCACGTGGTTAGAGTACCTACTTCTACAGATAGGATAATAGTTATTGTATGGCAGCTTTTTACAGTGCAATAATTAGGTATAACAAAAGCATAATATCACCACGCTTAGAGAATTTCTCCGCAGTAACAAAACAGCAACAACCGAGACTGGCAAATTGATGTGATCAAAACATGATATTTTTAATACGACAGGCCACATAAAAGAGGATGTATTGTATATAATGACTTATATGGCTTGGCGACGAAGCCTAGCGAGGTTGCTAAGGAACACCCACCGCAAATGGCTATCGGTCTAGGCAAAGTTAAAGAAAAACAGTATACTAACTTGGCTGTTTTATGCTCAATTATAATTTTCATTAATGAACTTTTAATAGGCGAACTTATGGTATTAAAATATGTAACATTATATTCTAAATTATGTTACAACTCGTTTTTAAATGTAAGTTGCAAAATAAGAGGCCTATCGATTATTTGTAATGGACTAGTCAGTCTAATCTCACGTGATAGAACATCTATTTAATTATTTATTTTGACCTTTGATCTTTGATTTAAGGACAATAAGTGATAAAATTAAATACATCATCAATATAGAGTATAGGAAATGAAGTCCACTAAATGCAGTTTACTAGGTGGTAGAGCCGGCGTCCGGAAGAACTTTCGTCAGCTTTAGGCTGCCCCAATCGTATTTCTATTATATTGTTCTATTGCCACGAGAAAAAGGCTAATACGCTACCTAAGACTAACATCTAGGCGAGGCGAACAAGACCCACGAACTCTTTACTACATTGCTTGTGGGGAGATCACTTACTGTTTGTTCTTAACTATGTCGGCACCTAGTATTGTCCGCCACTCGCTACCTATTTCTCCGCTTTCCACGCTCCACTATAATGGGAATTTTTGAAATTGCAACACTACACATACGGATTCGCTGCAGCGGCAACGGCCGACGAAAATTTTGTTCTTGTTCGCTCTTCTGTGAATAATGACAGTATTCTCCGAGATGTACTTACGCCTCCGCTCTTCATTTTTATTTCTTTTGGTATTGATAAAGCAGTATACGAGTATCTGCGCTTGTTAGGTTCAAGTAATTTTATTTATTGTGCACTGAATTTCTTTAGACTTAAACTGAGCTTTCGTTTCTTTGATATCTCGCGTCGTGTTTGTATTCCAATATCTGCTCAGCGTTTATTTATCGAGTTAAATTTGACGGCTAAAGTCGTGTTGACGTTTGTTTGATCCCATTGGTAAATGTGTCGAGCTTACAGCGAGATAAGATGAAGATTATGTAATGATAAGTCATTATCATCTGCATTTGCCAATAGGAACTGCTCTCAGAAATAGTGCAAACAAAGCGATGGTACCTATACAAATAAGGTACACTTTATGTGCACACCAAGTTAAAAGATACACTAATGCCTAAGCGGTCTTTTCCAGGCAACCTAACGTTAGATACAAGGAAAAATAGAGAGAAAAAGGTAAGGAAAGGTACAAGTTAAAAAACTAGCAGAGTGAAGCAAGTACAAATAAACCATAATATATATTATTTGTGATAAGGAGCCACTTAAAATAATATGGAGAGGACACACAAAACCGTTACGGTTCTTATTACAACATTTCCCTTTTAAAGTTACATTTGCACACGTTCCGGCGAGTCCAGTTGGGTCCTGTGTTAATCGAATAACGATAATCGAGCCATGTCCGGCACCACCTGCCCGCGGAAGCGACGACGGAAGCGCACGCGCCACCACCTGCCATCGGGACCTTGCTTCCGTTATAAACCTTAAAAGTGTTGACCTCTTTACAAAAATACATTACAGGCTTCGTGCATATGAAAGTATTAAAGTACAACGCAATGTCAACTGGCCACACATCTAGTAACAAAATAAAAAGTTAATTTTATTTAGATTTTATACTACAATCCCGGTAGATGGCCACATCAAAATCAGTTCCATCGACCATCGTCTGAGCCCATTAACGGTGAGTCTACTCTAAGAATGAAAAGGGCTAAAGGTATAATCCACCACGCTGTCCATGTTCGGGTTGACAGGTTCCACGCGTATCGGAGAACATTATGAAAAACCATGTCATGTGTGAGATCAGACATGTGATCAAAATGTGACAGTAAGAAACCAAAGCTAATATTGTAGTACATTTGAAAGGGACTGATACATATCATATAGACCTCAAACAAGTCTACTGTTGGCCACAGATGCTGTAACTGCCGCAGAGGTAACTGAGATCTCTAGTATGAATTGCAGGCCCACTGTTTTTTGACTAAAACGCAAAAATAGGTTTTCTGTAGAAATAGTAGTAAATGTAAATGTTATTTTTATGGCAATCCTTATATCTTAAACCTAAGTTTACAAACAAATTAATATATGTCCCCGTGTTAAAATGACACGGGGAATTCTCATACACATGTTTATTATATTGCTTGTATTAAGACAGCTTTGGCGCAGTATTTCAACTTCGAACTACTGGCAAATATAGATACATAACGTACTTAAGCTCGTCTTGAAAAGGAAATAACGAAGTCCCCAGGTTTGATATTTTCTTTGCCCATAATACGTCTGCATTTCTGCATATAAGTCGAATGTGCATCCAAGTGAAGGCAGACATGTTTTTTTATTTGCTATTCGCTCTATGCACAGGCATCGAGTTCACACACCACGTGAGCTTGCACGTAAAATGGTTTGCCACAAATGATGTTTAATGCATCCCAGGTAAAAATTTAATATTTGCAGGGTTTCATTATAAGTTATCGGTAAGGCTGGTGACATACGATGGTATTTTTTCGGTGAAGGGTTAAACAAACTATAAAGAAAATAAATAATACTGACTAGGAGCCAAGAAAGACCAGTTCAACTTCAATATAATTTCAAATAATATTGTTTTATCATTCGTGAATAGGTGATATCAGGGTGTTTAAGATTTCGTGCTCCTACTAGAGGGGTCCGGGGTTCAAACTTTGGGCACGCCTCCGGTGCCCTTAACTTTTCTAAGTTGTAAGCAATTAAATGCCGCTTGTTTTAACGGTGAAGACAAATATCGTGAGGAGCCTGCCTGAGCGATCTCCATAATGTTCTCAAAAGCGTATGAAATTAGGGAACCCGTTCTTAGCCATAATGCTCTAAACTCTTCTCATCCTGAGAGGATACCACCAGGAGACTTGCGGTGACTTTATGGTGAAGCGTCACTAGCATGTAAATGCTTCAAAATGCGTCCATTTAAGTTTTAAAAATGGAGCAAAACCAAAAATAATCAAAATCAAGATCCGATTCTCTCATAACTCTCAAAAATGATATTGAAAATTTGTCTGAAAAACCATTGTTATACAATATCTGAGCATCGAAGTTCATAGTATAATTCGCAACTTCGACCACGACAAAACAGACACATAAGAACAAAAGACCTAATTGGCAAGCTAGGCGTCCTCTTCGCGAGACCATAACAGTTGTGAAAAGTGCACTTTCCACAGACTTAATAAAATGGCTGGACTAAGACGGGGCGGGTCGTCTCTTCTTACTGTTATGCCGCTCCATTCCGCCGCGCCGTGCCGTTGAAATTTGTGTTCTGTATATGAATAAAATGTTATTGTTTCCCACTGTTATTGGTTTCAAAATCATCTTTTCTGAGCAGATCCTGCAGGTCTTTTTCTCGTGTTTTTTACTAAAAATGGTCTTTTGGCACTTTAACTTGATCTTAAATTCATCTATTATAACATACTAAGTATAATATTTAACTCTGTTTTCGCCTAAAACAATTTACTAAAACATTTCAAAACTAGAGTAGGTACTTAATACTGATTTTATTAATACAGTACAAATTAGAAATGTACGGCTAAAATAGTCGATCGCATGCTAATACACAATCACAGGCATACTATATTACAGCAATAACATACACATATGGACGCGCGCTATCGAAACACACATTAACGCATTGAAATGCATGGTATTGATCAAACCTAATCTAATGCTATCAACATTCAATGCTGCGCAGTAACTGTTCGTCTTTGATATACCCCAACACTATTCAGGATTCAAATGTCGGTTTAAACATGAATTGATAATAATGTTGGTTAAGTAGAATTCTCAGTAGGTTAGGACATGACTACATAACAGTCCTACTAAAAGTGAGTCCCAGATGTGTTTCTACCCTGAGTCGTCTTGTGAGACGGGTGACTAGCAATAGCAACAATTTTGTGAGTGCTTATGTGCTTTGATGGACACGTTAGTTCAGTAAGTAGTAGTCGTTAACTCTTTTCGGAGGCGTTTGGGTGGCGTCGACATTCGACACTTTAATTGGACACTAATCCCGCCTACAATTACGGGGGTAGCGTGATGGCCTGCCAACTCCATGCCTGCGTACATTAAATCCGTTACCTGATCAAAAGGTAACCGTCGCAAAAGTGCTTCGAAGGTCTAAGAACTGCATTTGAACTTACGACGCTCGAGTTGACCTCTAAAGCCGCTACCAATACCTCTGGGATAGCGTAGCGGAGTACGGTCTTGGCCTCAGTACTCTGCAGTGGGCCGTTATGCCAAGCCAATATGCCAAGTGCGCCTCTCTCTTGCCGGATGCACGCCGCGTCCGCCGGCCGATAACTTGGCATATTGGTTTTCAATATACCTTCTCGAGTTACGTCAACTTCGGATCTCTGCTGGGAATCATATTCATATTCATTTATTGCATTCCGTGATAATTATTACAATAGGTGGTTAGGTCAGTATGTACATTATCATGGACCATATGGCGCATCAAAAGTTAGGAGAAAGGAGGCGCTTTATTTTTGTCATTAGTTATGTTATTTATTATTATAAAATATGGCGTATTATTATGTTGATATTATTATGTATATTTTGGTTATTATATTTATTATATTATAGTTATTTTTTTAATATTATTATTATGTCCTGTTCTATATAATGTCATTTAACCATTCCTTAAGTGTTTATATAGTAGCTTTTATTGATTAATAACTGTTTGAATTGTTTAGTACATTTTATGTCATTGGTTTCATTTTTCCGAAATCCGATGAGGCTGATAGAAATTAAGGGTTGACATTCAATTCGATATTGTTTATGCTTATCTAACCTATTTCCTTGGGCGCGGCACAACATATTTACTAAGAAGCTATTACAATTATTATATTATATTTCACTTAGCGTAAGTCCAGAAACCGCACGCACTTTTCGACCTAACTAACTTGGAGCAGAGTCACACTGAAAATCGGCGCCATGATTTCCATTTCCTTGGAATAATGGCATAACCTGAGTGCGGTCCTAATATGCTTTGTAGTGGATAAGTGGACACTTTTGTAACAAACGTTTGTTTTTTCATGTAAGTATATTTTTGTATTTTGTTAAGTTAACTGTATAAATTAATGTTTATTTACTATGTATTCATATACATGTTACATGTTTGTTTAGTTGACTATACTGTAGCACGTTGGTTATTGACACCGACGGACGAGCGGTGGGTCCCAGGTTCCGCAACACAGATAATCCAAGTGCGGGGGTGAAGTGTATAGGCATTTATTTATTTAAATTCAAAGCAAAATAAATATCTTTCTTTCTTTATTTCTAACAGGGAAAGACAAACAAGCTATAATAGTGTGTGTATAATGTGTATTTTATTTACATTGGCTAGTAAGTACTCTTTCGCCCAACGTGTATCTAGTATGCAAAGGGCACGCGCGGGCGCTCGGGATGCGCCCCGCGTCCGCCGTCCGACAGCATAGAAAATTGACTTTCAACACAACTTTTTTACGACAACTTTCCACCTTTACTGGAAATGCCTTACATACTCTGCTACACCTATAAATAGATTCATATTTATAGTTGACTAAAGATACTGTGGTAAGGTAATCGTGGTAGAAAAAGACATGGATATTATATTATTTTACCTACGTACCTTTAATATTATTCTTTTGTAGCCGTGCTTTATCACGCAGCTGATATGTGAATTTTTCAAATTAAATATTTTGTGGATATTAAAAGCGCCAGTTTGTGGCATAAGTCTTTTAATCTTGTAACTATAACACTTGTAATTCTAGAAACGTCATTGTAATTCTGTATATAAGTTGAATACTAGGTGGATACTATTAATTAAATGAAACAGATTTTGTATCCAAATAAACCATACCATGATGGATTACTGTGCCTTGATTTATTAAAATTATTTACGTTAATAAATAATTTAATAAGTTTTAACATAGAATTCAAAAACAGATTTTGGGTTTAAGACTGCAGAACCCTTTATATGCAAGTTCGACTCACGCTATGTTTTTTTATAATCACGTTTTGGAGAAACACTTATTTCCGTCATAAGTCTAACCTCAGCCTTTAACTAGGTAATATTTCAATGGTTAGCATGGTATTAGACGAACAAATAGGTGCGCTGAGGCAAGGCAATGGTAATCGGCGCGTCATTATCAAGCGCGCTCCACAAAGTGTAGTGATTTGCATACGACAGCGCCGTCCGTCTGTCTAGTATTTCCCCGGTAATACCTATCATTACCGGTAATCTCTGTCACTCGTTCACTTTGTTTGTATCAATATGCCCATTTGTATTGGATTATTCAATGTGTAATGGGGTTTACCTGAGCTCAACGTCGAATCTATTTCAATCGCTAGAGACATATTCTACTAACAATGTCTTAGCATAAACGCGGTCACAGCTACGTGTAGATCAATTTATACAATCACTATTCTAGTCTTTTATATTTGTCTTTTATAATAAAGCGACAAAGGGATCTAACCTCGAGCGTGATCGAGAGTTGGATGTGTGATCGCTAGTGGCAAAATAATATAATTAGCGATTACGTGCTGCGAAAGCGAGATCTAAAGTCAGTCGCTCTCAGTCCCAGTAGTTTAACCTTTTTAGAGGCCATTCTCCCAATCTGCACTGGAGAGGCGTGGGGTACGCTTCAAACCTCCTCGGTTGTTAGTAGACTATGACCTGCGTTACCTCTAATGGGTTGTAAGCTAACATGATACTCATATCTGTACTGTATACATCAAGCTACTTTACAACTGTGTAGCAAACATAAAACTCGCATGAATCTCGAACATTCTCATTGTATAGCAGCGAGATTGTCGTAGTGGAACGTCGTCGGTGAAACGATAAATTCGGCGCGTCCAGGGCGTCCGGCCGCGGCGATTCGATTTGGCGGACGCGATAGTCACACATTCAGCTCCCGGCGGAGCGTGTAAGTGCAGCATTCAGTATACGAAGTACGCGACCATTATTAATACATCCACTCCCCACTTGGGCCCTCATTGTGCGAGCCAGCGAGTTAATCCGTCGTCCGGCAAAGATCGCCGTTCGAATGCGACCGTCCCAATTTAGTGAAACGTAATAGGGTCTTACGGTTAAATGCCGCGTGTAATTTTTGGTTTGCGATTGCAATTATCTATTGAATCGCTATGTTCCGAGGGAAGAGTTCAATTATCGCGCGACGCTCCGTCGAACTGATTGATTGGTTTCGGCCCTGTTTGTATCCATCAGCTTGATAGACACACTATACACTACATTATACAGTGAATTAGTGAAATGGTACAAGCTTAGCGTGCCTAACGATCTCACGTCTGTTTACAGGCTTGGAAGTCCAGGCTATGTGGCAGAGAATTCTAATTATACACATACTTAAGGCTCAGAGGTGTATGCATTGCGTTACATTGTATTGAAATTATTACAGTCGGCATTATAATTATGTATTAAAGGAAAAAAGTGAGAGATAGTGCGCCAAATTATCATCCCCTACGATTCAATGTGATTTGAAAACAAACTATTACGTAGGTATAAAAATATAAACATGAGATGCGTTAACTAAAAGTTTATTATACCAACAAGAAAATTCGGTCATACAGAGAATAAATGACTTGATCCAAAACAGATATTCTGGCCATTGAAAATATTTTTAGGACTTACCACACCCTGTACTTAGCTCTATCTACTTACTCTCTTTGTCTCGCAGTACAATGAGGCATTGTTATCTCGATAGGCCTCGTAGTACCGTGACCTGGATATCGATAAATATACCGAGAACAAAGTGTAGAAACGTGTATGCAGCACTTGCAGTATATCACAATGTCCTTGTTGTCGTGCCTTTACAACTAAAAGACAGTGAGATACCATACTAAAAGTAGGTACAATGCATAGTATTACGAGTAAGAACAAGTTTTAGTACTGTGGTACGAGGCATAAAAATAACCGTTGTATTTATAGAAATTGATTTTTTATGCAAAATAAGTAGGTGTCTTTCCTATCAATCAACGTCAATTTGTTCACCTGGGAGTAGCGTGGATGGGACACTACGGTTGTTATGAACCAAGCAGAAATAAAAAAAAATAATGTTCAGTATTTACTATTGGGGGGTCTGCGGTTAGAATCTCAAGCACGCACGTCTCATCGAAATGGACTGTCAGTGGTCATGTATAACGTACCTACATCTCTTTTAATATTTTTTAAGTTATCATCGGTCGAGACAAATTCATTAGTTCGAAATGAACGTCATCATGAATATATTACCAGCTAACTGCTGTGTACTAAGCTGAGTGAGGGCAATACTTCGCCACGCTGAGTAAGCTTGTGTTGGCAGACTTAACCAGACTGTTGGAGGACTCTCAGCTTATCACACAGCATATCACACTGAAGTTTCCTTTAGTGTGATATGAGGCTGTGCCCGCGACTCTGCCCGCGTATTGGTCGATCCGTCGCTCCATTGCAGCGTGAATGAAGGTTAAACCACGTTTTTTTCCATACAAACTTTCATCCCCTATTATTGTACCCCCTTAGTGCAAACGTACGTTACAGAGAAAACCAACAAGCAAAACCTCAGGTTTCTTCATCCATCGGTTTGAGCTGCACGTCGATTGGCCAGTCAATCAATCAGCTTCTTCTTTTATAATATAAATTACATCGTTTATGTCGTTTCATTTTTTAACCTTTTTTCTTTTCTAATAAATAACTAAACTATGTCGGTACTGTAGTATGAATACCACAATACATTATAGTGGGCAGTGTAAAAAATCTTGTATGAAATGTGACACATCCAACGTACGTCACGCATTGCGCTCTCGGGGCAAGCGAGAGGTCTTCCCGAAGGAGGCAGCACCTCGGCGAAGCAATTTAACCAATTTACTGTTCTCCGTCCTATTGACGGGCTCCCGCGCTCTTAATTCGAAAATAGACGCCACTGTGTTGCGTTGCGAAAACATACTGAGATTCTAAGCCGCATTTTTTACAAATCATTCTGGACCAGTTCAGTACAGTATCGTACAGGTTAATTTCTTAGGACTGTAGATTTTTCGTGCCATTGTTAGTTTTCAAGCAAGATCACGACACTTTATTATGACTAGTGCTCATTGAAGCTTGATCTAACCTATTAGTTTTTTACGCTCACTATAATCTGTTACAGCGGATAAGTGGTGATAGCGGAATGTTAAGGAATTCAAATTCCCGGTGATCCGGAAATATCTCAGCTCTATGAAACTGTAGGTTCTTGGGCAGTCAGATGGTTAACTTAACTCTCCTTATTCTGAGAGGAGATTCGTGATCAGTAATGCATTACCTTACTTACCATACTTAGTATACTAAGTATGGAAAGGTCTTTGACTGAGTAAGATCATAACCTTATATACCAAACACTAAGGTAACTTATTATTTTAAGGGAATAAATGGCTGGGCTGGCTGCAACCCATAATGGCCCACTACAGGGCACGCATTGGAGCAGCGTGGTGGAGTACGCTCTAGGCTTACCCCAGTGTGAGGATAAACCCGTGCCCTACAATGGGCCATTATGGGTTGCAGCCAAGCCACGTTGCTCCAGCTACATACAGCTGAAAACAAATACTTCTTCTTATAGAATAAAAAACCTTTACGAATTAATACAGTAGCTAACTTAATAGATCAGGACTAGATTCCTTGTAACGCATTGACTTACCAAGCAAGCATCCTCGCGTCGTCGTGCTCGTGCCGTGCCGTTGACAGAGATTATAAGCTTTTCTTAGAATATGATTCAAATAACTATTAAATGCTCATAACCGACGCTTTGACGACATACTTATAACCCAATAAACTGTCACTTTGGCCACAAGAAGACTTTTATAGTTTATATTATTTATAGTTTGAAATTCTGATGTTATTATTAAAGTAACAGCTACATGTAGTTCGTATTCAACTTTATAAAGATATGGATCGGTTTACTACGTAGAAAATAGTGGAACTGAACTTAGTACATAATCCTACTTTCATATAATTATTACGTTCTTCGTTATTCATATAACTTCACTCATATTAAATTTGCTTTTCCATACAAGCATTAGTAATCTCCTGTAATTTAATTTAGTGGAACACTCAAAATTTTAGTTGTTTAGTCTAACTAGTTTGAGGTTGGTTACAGTTGACCATCGAGCGGCAGTAGTTATGACCACTGCGTTTTTCACCACTTTCTTCACATAAAAAATCGAGATAGCTCATCACACCACCGCTCAAAATTGTCCATAAAAGAACACGTCATAAACACGCTCTATCTTATCGAAAACATATTTATGACTCTCCATATTCGCTTACAAATTGTTGTAACGTAAATAAATTTTATGTATCTTCCCTGTCAAAAGTTTTGCGTTACATTTTGCTGGTTTTTATTTAAACTGTTTGTACCTACGTAAAACTACTGCTGTTTCGTCCTTCCATTATGAAGACTAACGTTTGCAGCATGAAACTGTATGAACACTGTACAGTACACATACTAAAAATACCTTTTACCTTGAATATTTTTATGTAACACAGCACTACATACATCAGCTGTAGATATAATTTTCAATAGGAGACACGAATAGAATGGTAAGGTATTTACAAATCCGTAAAATATTATAGTGGTAAACAAAACAGGTTTTTTAAACTGGTACAGTTAGAGGAAATCTGAAACCACAACAGACACATCCATGTATTATTGGTCACGTGACTATCACGTGATTGCACGTCAACCCCATACATTTATAATTTACGATTAGCGACATCGCTTACAGAATGTTATTACCTAAATAAATAATCACAGCCCCCAGATACATTAAAACTTAACCTATCTCTTGATCTTTGAATCTGATGAGAATTTTGGTCAAGCGAAAGTGTTCCACAAAACAATGAAATTGACTTTGCAAATTCTTGAAGCATAACGTTGCAATATCTCAACATTCCCAACAAAAACCATTAATTGAGCGAAATACGCAATCCTCACGTGCTAGTGAATACTAGTGATGGGTCTCATTTACCCACTTACGATATTTTCACCACGTACACATCATTTGACAGGATAATCTAAGTGAAATGAGAATTTTACCTAGTCTGGTTAATTATGGTCACTGCATCGAATCTAACACTCACTGTGATAGTAAGTATATGTTGGTCATATTTAATGGGAACATCATATTCATTGTAAGTAGTAATTTACACCGACTCAATCGGAAGAAATGTACTTTATTAAGTATTTTATTATATCACTTAACTATGCTCGGACGCAAACACACTGATGAGTATTGCAACGAGAAGTTCAAAGTTAACAAACAACTGACAACACATTTCAGGCCGAAAGCATACAAATTGAAACTCTCACAATAAAATTCTTCAGACATAAGCAGTGAACTTGGTCGCGAATTTTATTTTTCG
>DWLO01000545.1:0-19558 GCA_018245335.1 Dalla quadristriga | reverse complement strand
CAAAGGTAAGGATATTTATCTGTATAAATTTCTCTCTCAGAGATTCTCTACACTCCAGATTGTACATGCACGATTCGAATAGGGAATTCTTTTGCAGAATTAAAATGGTATTCATATCAGTTGCATTTCCCCACAGTAAAATGCCATGAGGCTTTATACTATGGAAATAATGGAAATAGACACTGGCTGGCTGTATCGACATAGGTCAATGATCGTATCTTTTTAAGGTGATACAACGGTTCTATGGTGGGTTTACAATTCCACAAATTTTTCTTTATTTACAGGATTATAAACCTTATTGTTATAACTATGTTTTTGACTATATGATTTAAATATCCCAAAAAAGAAAACACGATTACTTGAAATTATGTCGTCAAATAGTCAAATAGATCAAGTTATGTTGATTGATTTTCAATTTGGTATTTGTTATAAAAATTTCTGCATTGATGCAGCGATTTACTAGTATTACAAATACAGCCCTAGTGAGCAATGTTGTTTTTCAAGATAAAAAGAATGCCACAAAGATCCTACACGGGAAGGGGAGACTTCACACGCATTACACCTCGCTACCCTTGATGAAAGGCGCCTCCGTGGTGACCTGATTAAAAAATACAAAGTCGTTAGCCACTGCTTTGACTTACCTGACATATACAACATTACCAAATCAAAGTGAAGACCCGTGTAGGAGACACAATTTGAAAATAATAAGAATACCATCACATCTAACAGTTGTGCACCACTTCGTCAGCAACAGGACATCAACAACATCAATGGAATAAATTACCTGAGGAAGTGGTCACTGCCATCCAAATACACTCGTTTTAAAATCGACTGAACAACCGGCTACAAAGTAGAAAATTAACATAACTGTGACTGTTTGCAAGGACCTTCATCGATTTCCAAACTGATACATCAGCCAAGTTGCTAGTCTACGGTCAAAATAAAGTTAAAAAAAATTAAGGTTCCAAAAGACACGGACTTAATAGGACTGCTCCTTAATGCAGCAACGAGCAGGAACACGGCCTCATTCGAAGTTGTTTCCACATGTGTTCCTGTGGGACGGTCTCGCGATGTAGCTTTGCGTAAAATTTAATCCATATATTAATACGCAGTGGGTCGCCGTCTCGTACGTTTTGTAGAGTGTTCCCTCCACGTATCGCGATGATACATATGTCGTTGTTTTCGTACTACAATGCAGATTTGTTTCATGGCGTTACGTGCAGTGGAACGCAGGCGAGAGTCGTTAGAGTGAGAAGGTGATTTTCCCATATGAAATGTATGGGAGTCGGAAATGATTTTTTTGTGGTTTTTGTGGTCGAATTTCGACAACGGGCAATCCTAGTTATTATTACACTTAATTTTGCGCGCGACTCTATTCGCGTTAAATCATTTTTCTGACCCTCAAACTCATTGGGATACTTTTTAATTTACTCATCCCGCCGTGCCCTGCGGACTTAGGTGGGGATGTGGGACTCGCCGGTCTGCCGGAATACCCATTAAAACCCTGCGGCACCGTCAGTGTCTATTTGAGATGCCACGGGATTGCTATCACATTACTACCAAGTTTCACCGCCCCGGGTTATTAAAATTTAACTTGCTTAGGTACCCCTAATTTTTTTAAATAACGATACTCTTTATATTACTCATGTATAGTGTAGCTTTCTGTCAGTGAGTTTTTAGAATCGCAGCCGTCTTAGACCATTCAACAATAGCTCCGAAAACTAGGACCTATATTACAAAAAAAACTTTAACTCTTTGTAATCCTACTGATATTATATCCCCGAAACATTCAGCGCTGCCTCGGAAGATGTGTTCAAACTGATGAAGTAGAAAGGACGCGGTTCTAACATCATTGACGAACGTAGTGATGACATACGGATCCGTGACGTGGTCCTTAACCGCTGGCCTAATTCCCATGCTTGAATACTTAATAGTACAGGAACTCGAAGTCGCCCATCGTGCTTTGGAGAGAGCAATGCTAGGTATTTCACTAGGCGACCGAATCCGAAATGATGAAATTCGTAGACGAACAAAGTACCGACATTTCTCGCAGAATAAGAAAGCTGAAGTGGAAATGGGCAGGCCAAGACGTTCGTAAGGCAAATCGATAACCGATAGGGAATAACGGTCCTCAAATGGAGACCGCGCCTCGGAAAAAAGAAGAAGAAGAAGAACATTTATTATGTCAGTACACTACAGTAACAATAACATCATATAAGGTGAATACGGATAATAATATTAAAAAGATGCTAAAGTACATAATACTTAATACAAAAACGGAATGCCTCAACATTGGCTGCGGTAAACCATAGAACTAATTTAACTTAATATTAAGGTGCCTGATTCTATTTATTTATCTCGCCGACTTGACTACTCGTCCTCCAACCAGGTGGACTGATGACATGAATAAAATAGCGTGTAACCGCTGGATTCTGAGGGCACAGGTCCGGGTGGCGGTGTGAAGTAAAGTCCAGTATAAATTACTGTAGATATCGAAATGCCATAGAAAAGGACCCTTACCGTGCATGCAAGTTAGCATTCAAGTGGCAGGGGGACACACGAGACATCCCTTACCCCAAAACATACACTTATCTATTTGTGGCATGGAAGCCCATTGCGGTCGAAAGTCGAATCCGTCTTACCAATTAGCCTCCGTCGCAATATTGTTAAAAAAACATTGAGTAGTGGACGTTTTGCGTCCGGAAGACATTTTGCGAAGTGGACGTTCTGCGACTAAACCTTAATTTAAATTAAGGTGTATCTTATATGGGATCTAGCCCTATACTGTTACATACTTTATGTTGAAATAATAGTAACACAGCATAACACAATCGTTGTCTAAATTACAATACACTATTCTAATTCGAGCTCAAAATATAGTAAATTATACTGACCTTAAGTTGCGACGTTATTAAAGTATTGAATGTGATAAAACATTATATTTTTGCGCGGCTTTGCGTTGCACACTTCGCTCATATTGCTGCCCATCACAGCTATCCCACGATCTTCCATGCTTGTCATAGTTATGAAGCTAACCGATTCACGTTGAGTTCGGATACGCAATGAGATGTTGCGCGGCTGCGAGCTTCTGAGACAATGTTCACATTTAGAGAAAAATTTCGCAAGCTTTTCGGAATCCTTATAAATAAATCCAACTTCAACACCTAATTCGTCCATTCGCAAGTGGAAACCAACTTCGGCTACCGTGTAGTCCGAGTTCAAAGCTACAGTTATACGTCTTCAAGAGTTGGATAAGTTTGGAGGTGTAATTTCTTTTCTTAGATAAATGGATCCACTAATTGAGTGTTGACTGTGTAACAAATACGTTGGCCTAAACCAATCGAATCGCTGGCGTTCTTCAGAGAAATCACTATAATCGAGTGCTCATTTGACCATTCCCCTAAATTGATGTTACTAATGGTTACTAATGAACGTCTGACGTCAGCAAGGGAGCCACCCCAAAATTCATAGAGTACAGAAGCTATTGCACAGATTTAAGAATGAAAAAAGGAATGTGAAAATCAAATGTCAATGTAATGGTTATTATAAAAAGGATATTTCCTTAATTTTGTCGATTGATGTTGCTTTCCAGACCACTGAATGTTCTTCTTTTTCTTTATTTCTTGTCGACTCTGTTTTTATTTATAAATTAAGGAAAATTAGTGGAGTAGGTAGTGGAAGTAGTAAAGAAACATATGTTCTAAGTATCAATGAAACGAAAACACGATTACTTGACATTTTCTCGAGTAAAAAAAAATGAAGTAGTCTCTAAATGTCGACTCAAGTTTATTTCGGTCATCTCTTTTCGTAGGGATTTCATCAAATTCTTGTTTTCAATATTTTAGCATGGTTTGACTAGCTAAGTTCTTGTGCTTTGGACCACATGATAAAAACCGCACAAATACGTACTGAAAACGTGCGCGTGCTCTCTGAAAGTCAACCAAAAAGTAATGATATTAACGAGGACAAATTTGATTAAGTACTTCCCAAAAATGTTTCCTTTGATAAGCGAACATTTATAAAGTAGAGTTTGCAAAATAAATTAACAAATGAAATCATATTAATTGATTGTACTTGTCGAAAATATTTCCTCTATAAAGCGAATGTTTGTACAGTGTAGGTAGTTAGTAAAATAAAGTAACTAATAAATTCATATAACAAGTCTATTACAAACGTTTATTATTTTAGAAACTTAGATCTATTCCCCACCATTTTTTAAGTGTATAATAAAAACAAATATTAAATGAGGTGTTAAAAAGAAAATATAATTGCAGTGATTGCCTTACACAAAGCGGGAATGGTGCCGTCGGTCGTTTTCGTGACACTTCAAAAGCTTGGTATCAGCCTTATGTTCGTATATCGTACTCGCAATTACTCGTAGGTTAGGTTAAGTCGACAAAGTTTAGTGGCGAATCTTATCGCCCTAGATGGGTGACCGCTAGTGACAAATATTATCTTATCTTAATCTTACCAATAAATAAAATTGGGAGTGTCTGTGATATTAAAAGTAAGGTTAATAATTAAATGGAATATGCTATTTAGATTAGATTATATTTATTTCCGTCTATCTGTCTGCGTTTTTATTGTTTTTCTTGCGTTTGAAAATAGGCTCCGAAACCGCTGAACAGATATTATGACATTTTCAGGGATTTTAGAGGGTATACTAACATACCTTATTGTTAAATCCGAATATCTCAAACGGATGTTTATTTATAGACCTTAGCGTCTATATCCCTTTGCATAGTTTAAAATTTCTGTATTTCGAGATTTCACGCGGGAAAAGTCACGAACTCTTCCCGGTTTAGAATAGTATATATTCATATATTTTATTTCACCTTAAACATACATTGATACACATTATACACAAACAAGATACATTTTCATACATTTGTTTTACAAAGCAAAAAAGGACTGCACTCAAATTTTGCCATGATTCCTTTAAAATCATGACGCTGATTTTATGTACGGCCCTTTATCGTCCAGTTCGGTCGATTAGTGCTGTTGTTATTTCATTAGTGCTTCTATGCTTCGGAGGGCATGTAAAGCAGCTGGTCCCTGTTGTTATTTAGATAACAGTCATGAACACTAGAGGCCCAACAACTCCACCAACTCCACCAATTGGCACTGGAGCAGCATGGTGGAGGACGCTCCAGGCCTCAGTTGTATGATCCGTGCTCTAGAGTGAGCTATTAATGGGTTGTCCACACACTTAAAAACTGTAAATGCGTATTGATTGAATTCCTTCGCGTTTAACCTGATTTAAATAGATCCAGTTGATTTTATATATTAACTGGCTTCGGATCAATAAGAGTTCTGACATCGGGGACAGGTTGATTTACTCAAGAAATTGTCTCAATTGGTGACGGCGATAATATCATTTGCTATTGACGCTAGCAATTTAAACTTGGATATTGCCGTCGCTCTTAGTTATTCTGTCTACTGGGAAAAGTATCTTATCAATTTTATTTTCTTGAGGTTTTGTCGTTCATCGTCACAACCCTTCACTAAGCCCACTACTGAGCACGAGCCTCCTTTCGTAATGGCAGGTTTCCTCGCAATTTTTTACCTTTACCGTTAAAGCAAGTGATATTTAATTTCTTAAAACGTTCGTAACTCGGAAATGTCAGAGGTAGAGGTGCGTGCGTGCCTGGAATTTAAACCCCGGACATTCCAAGTAGGAGACCAAAGTGTTAACCACTCTGCCAACACCGCCTTTGTCGATATATAGCTCTAATTACCCTGGATCTTGGGACTCGTTTGTCGTGTCGTTTATGGTTGTCCGTTTTTCCCAGTTTGCAATAGTACGACGTATTATAATCTTCGTAAGTTTCAAACTTACAATACACGAATACCCGAGGAAGTATCTCTCTTTATTGGCGCCTACATGCGACTTGTGTGATCGTTAGATCAAGGGTGCGATTTGGAGTAGGATGGTTGCGACTGACAGTTTCAAAATCAAGTGCGCCTGGAGGGGCCCGTTAGAACGAATCCGTTAGGGATGAAAATACAGATAACTAGTGCCTAAAAGTGCAGAGCTGTTTTTTTTTTTTTAAAACACATTGGTCGTTTTGGATTTTCTTCAACGCATATTAAATGGTTACGCATTCTTACAATAACCCTTATCAAATAATAAGGTTCAACTCTTTGTAAAAATATACAGAGAAACCAGAATTCGACATATTTGTGGTGATTTTGAAATAAAATCAAAAATCTTATTACTAGCTTTATTGCAAAATAGCAAAGAGAAATACAAAAACAGTAAATCGCGTCGCACGTCACCACACCGATTCCGATTCATCCATTCGTCTTACATATCATTCAAGTATCGTTATACGTATCATTCTTTCCTCATACCCACTCTTCTTACGTTCTCTTTTATGCATCGTACTAATTTAAATCTAACCTATTAGAACTAATTAACGTAAATTACTTAATTAATTTGAAGCGATCGTGGTCGCGCGGCGAGTGTCAATCGTAATTGATTGAGAATGTTAAGCTGCACCGGTTCCGGACGAGTGAATGGTTGACCGCTAGTGGCACAATTTGTGGATTGTTAGACATTACACTCGGTGAAATTTCTTTGTAATGCAAATAATTTTGACTGTTTAAAGTTTTTTTGTAAGTACATCAAATCTTCATGCGGACGACGTCTAGAGTTAAATAAATAAGATAACATTGTGTTGTTGTTCTAATATTTTAAAAGCAGGTATATAATATTGCACCATGAAAGTAATAAATACGTGGAAGAACTTGTAAATGAATCACCATGCGAGTTAGGTATCTACTACTGTCACACATATTTCTGGGGTGAATCAAGAAATTTTTTTGGTCTCAAAGGAGACGTGACAGTTCCTGGTGTTGCATTGCGCCTGTGACCTACTTCATATTGGACTAATACAATATTAACTAGATTATAAATTATTACTTACTAATTATAAATGACTACCTAATAACATCACTAATTTACAAAGCAGTCCTAACCTCCACCATCCTATACTAAGATTATAATATCATCATACTAATATTTCTATTCACAACTAATATTAACTAGCAGTGCCCTTTAGTAGTAGCACTGTAGCCAATCAAGATTTGTTATAGGTATTGAAATTTAATGTAGGATTTTAAATACATCAGAATATTTACATACAAAAAGAGTGGGCAACAAACAACAACTTTCCCGCGAATTCGTGTAAAATGTAAAGCAATAAAAATACAAGAGCAGTGTTGCTCATGAAAGTAGCCGCAGTGTAGAATCATAAATTTGCTAGACTTAATTTTTTGGAAAGCGGTCTGCTGTTTTTTACAGTCAAGGTTTTGTTTTAGCCCTTGGGATTACCCATCCCGCTAATCCGTGGTTCCCGGTTATCATCGTAAGATAACAGTCGTTAACCTTGTGTGCGGCCTGAAAACAACCGGACACTTGGGTTGGGTACTAACACTAACACTAACACAGCAATACAAGGTTTTCTTTTATGAATATCCATTTTATTTTGAGTGAAATCTCGAAACGGTGTATATTCTCTGTAAAATATAGCTTATGACTGCCGTTCAGTCTACATGATTGTCTAATGTCGATATCATGTAGAGTCATTTATAATTCATGAGTGATGGAATTGACTGACGCTTGCATGAGCTTGTAATGTTATAGGTACGTCTGAGGTACATCTATAGCGTAGACTGAGCTGGGGCTCTATTTGTGAATCGCTCGTGCATAATTGTATCGTTAGATGCCATTTATGTCATAGTCGCCTTCTAAGTTGCATGACGACTGATCGATAACTTGATAAATTACATTTAACTAATAAATAAAATGTACAAACGGACACTTACATATACTCTCAATGACAGTTATGACACTTATGACACATATTTTGAGTTTATTCTATCACTCGCTCCGCCCAACTAGTGGTTGAGTTGAGACCACTCTTTGCAGTCGAAAGATTAAACTAGACGGTATCTGAATCTGTTCAATAGTTTCCGCGTGAAAGAGTAACAAACATCCGTCCTTACACACTTTCGCATCTATAATATTAGTAGGATTTCGTACAGTAAAATGATACATAAAATAAATATAGAAAAAGCACCTTCAAAAAATGGAGTGGTTGTAAATGTTGCGCATACCAGCATTTGCAAATTTGCATGTGGCCTTTGCTTTGCCTTTGGAATTTGCACGGTCTGTTGCTGACGGGTCAATTAATATCTACAGGACACTCCGTAAAGCGGGCATTGTACTAATATATATTGAAGCCTAGCATAGCGTTCTAGAGCAATTTTGATTGATTGATACCTACCCCGAATTCATTTGGATCAAGCCGCATGAATGCACAAACTGATATGGCCACTTAACTAAGTTAGTAGCTGGGCTGTAGTAATCATAGCCATTTTAAATTAGTGTCGCATTGTCTGCAACCAGTGTATTCATGCATGTAGAATATTAAAATTAGATGTGTCAGCTTTACGTTTTTGACAACCACCAGTGGTAGGGAACAGGGAAGGCATCAGGTGTTGTCGGACTGCTGCAGCGAGCAAAACACTGCTCTCCTAAAAATAGGAACGGCTCATTTCATTTTATTTATTTGCCCACGGTTTGCTTGCTGCCTAGGACCAAACACAAATGTGAAAGTATAACACATTATATTATAGGATATCATAAGGAAAGCTTACGCAAAAAAATTACTACTAATGGCCAAAGACTCGATATGTTGACCCGTTACTATTAAGAATTGACCTCCTGAACTCTAAAATATATCCAGATTAGGGTACCGTACTGTGATGCAATTAATTCAACTCAAAGCCCTGGAGAGCGGCGCCTACCTACGTAGCGCGGTGCGAACGGTCCTCGGCGCGAACACTCGGTGATTGGGCACGGAGAAAATCATTTGCGACAGTATGCTAGGGTTGTATGTCTTCTCACGTATGGAATGGTTAAAGTACTAGTGTTAGGTTTCTACTTCCAACATACGCGTTTCCACCATTCCAACTCCACTCGACCAAAAATATTCGTGTTGTAGTAGGCTCGCCGGGGGCAAAAATGTATGCGTGTAGTGCCATAGAAGTGTTTGTTCTTGAGTCTTGGATCGATATTTGTAATGTATCGTATACCACCCGCAACACAAGGAACCTTAGCGCGAACCACTAAGTATCGTTTACTCAAAAGTGCTTAATATTGTCTTGTTACCTGATCTTACTGACCTATGAAGCTAGAATCGTGGAAATTTTATGAAATTGGAAAGATTAGGCAACATAAAGATTTTGTGTGATTCAATCCCTAACAAGATCACTCATTTGTATGGGTTAAATCACCTATATTGGTATTTGGAAAGGATAATTCCCAAATTTTAAGTTTTTTATTTCTATGCACATCGTAAATGATAAAATAAAATAGAAACCGACTTCAAAATGTGTCCCAAGTAAAAACACAAAAAATAATACTATTTGCAGCTCGAAATTACCATAATATTGTATTGCCATTTGAAATACATATATTATGTGCCAAGTTTTGTTAGAATCGGCTCGCCGACCGTGAATTTACCTACCGCCTGTCTGCGTTTCTTTGTTGCGAATAGGCTCAGAAACCACCATAACGGATTTTGATAAAATTTATAGGGATTGTAGAGGGAACACTAACTTACCGTATATACTTTGTTTTATCTCAATATCTCAAACGTTTTTGTAGTTATCACTGTGTAACATTTTCTGTATAAAATTCAAAAATAATAGAATATTATTTACGAGGGACGATAAACAATTTTGTAACCGGCATTACGACATACAATAGGACTGTCCAACTCAAAACAGACCTGTTACGTGTGTATAAGTTTGTTGTATTGTCAACTGAAAATGTCATATGATAACTGACCAAACTAATGTCACAGACACGTGTACTCGTCACACCCGCTGTGTTAATGTTATTGCTTAGACGGGTGTAGAAGAAGTCATTATTTAGTTAAAAAATGGAAAGTAAATTGTATTCAAAGAAATGTAGTAAAAGAGCAACCATTTACAAAAACCAAAGTTGTTCCAAAGGACATACTAATTTACCTTATCTCAGAGCAGTTTTTACCTCAATTATTTTTATGACCGAACTTTCTTTTTCTCGGTCCATGTAAACATGTTGAAAGCGTAAACTAATTATACCAAGGAGTGCTTCTACAAATTAAAAAATTTATCATCGCGACACAATATAATTTGTGGTGGCCCGATCAATCAATCAACTTAATTGATTAATTGAAACTGCATACATACGTCTTCAAATGTTGTACATGAAAATTCTAATGGGAGGTCCGTCGTTCCTGAAAACTAATCGGTCAAAATTAGCATTAGAAGTTATACAGCACTATTGTGGTATTTCAGAGTTTTTAGAAAATTATTTGGTTAGGTGACCTTTTAAGATAACATATAATTCCAAAAATAATTTCACTAAGTAATATCCATACGGGTATTAACTAGCGTGGAATAAACTAACCCGAAGCTGCGGAAAAAAGGTAATCTTACTAATATTATAAATGCAAAAGTTCACTTCACGGCTAAATCATACAACCGATCTACATAGAATTAGGTAGAGAGATAGTTTGAGTCACGGAACACTTTTACATAATACATAAAATTAACGCGGACGAAGTCTCGGGCAACAGCTACTTATATTTGTATATCACGAAACGTCTGCTATAGCCGGAATCAGCTTTCCGCAATATACATGCACCAATCGTTTGACACACCGATAATAAATTAATCTGTCAACCATAAGCCGAGGACTGAATCCTTATAAAGAATTAACGGAATTAACTTCCTGCAGCAATATTACTGGTTCGCTATATTGCAATAAGTGGAGGGAAGTCTAATGAAAGGTTGAAATAAAATATAATAGTAATATAGTATAAGTAGCTTAAGTAAGAAAATGTTCAAGAGATCTACTCTAGATCTACTAGAGAGTACAGAGGCTTCCATTCAAGCACTAATCTCGGGCTTAAGGTGGTTAATATTCGAGAGCTTAGCCCCTCGTGCGGCGAAACGTCTCCTGGGGAAAACAGAAATAATAAAAATTATTTTCTTATTTTAAATGACTGCCACTTGATAAGTATAACAGTTTCACCCATGAAATTTTGTGCGAGGCAGGATCTATCCATCGCCCATCCATACATCAGTTTTAGAGTCCACTGCTGTGCATAGGCCTTCGGTAGTAGACGCCACTCTGAGCCTCTGAAAATGCCTTTTATACGCCACGTGAAGTGTTATGCAATTAAATAACACGTTGAAGAAAATTATAATGAAGAAATTTGCATGCCGGAGAGTCCTTCGTTGTTCTCTAAAGCGCATAAAGTTTCTAACCCACCCTTGTGTATTCACTAGTGGCCCGTCCTTGAATTTCATAATTCATTATTTTGACAACATTCGTTTACATGCGCACAATAACTAAATATACACTTCTCATATAAATCCTGTATTTTGTAACTATAGCCCCACGTATTTGACACGGCCAACTTCAGTGTAATTTTTTGTTATGGAAATAATCTTAACCGTTTAAGAGTGCCGTTTAAGAGAGACATTTCGCATCGGTTTCGCTCGCACATTCTAACATTAGCAATTATTGTAAAAGCCTAGGTAGACTTTCGTGAAATGTGTTTCGATATCATTGCAGACAATAAAATTACATACATTTTAAACATATTTTTATTTTCATACACCTAGTTTATGATAGAGAAAAAAAACTATTATTAATATTAATTGTATGTTATTCTATCAAAAATGAATCTTCTTTCATTGCAACATTTGTATACTTGGCGGCCTGACTTTTACCTTGTTGTTTTGAAGTTTGTTTATTGAATATTTTTATATTGTTATTAATTGTAAAGTGCATTTTTGCAACATTGTCTTTAATTCTCCCAGCAACTGACATGGGATCAACGACAGCGTTTTATGTAGCTTTGAAATGGTCAATAAAACATACAATATATACAGTTAACAGATCACATTGTTGTTTACTTGGGAAATCTAAACGGTTTAAACTACATTACTTTTAGTAAGCAACGCTGCCCTTTTTCAACTGTAAAGAATTTTAATTTTGTAGCTCCACCCCATATGGGAATTCAGTTAGTGAGTGCCGACTGTGCAAGTTATGTGGAAATTTTATACGAAAATAAACAAAAGTAGGTACTGGTAGTAGAGTTGGTGTAGGTTAATTTTAAAGTACTTGCGTGTTACTAAGTTAGTAGTAGTTAATTATAATAAACTTATTAAGCCGTTCATTTGCAATAGCGTCGTAGTCCATGTGTTCCAGCTACCAGAACATTGTATCTCTACAATTGCGTTTCGATGCATAGATAATTCCTAGCTCCTTAGTTATCTTACTGTATAGGATTAGGCTCATGAACATAAACGTGGGTTTCGTAAAACTAGTATGCAAGGTCGGGGTTTTCCACCTGAGTCTCCTCTTCAATGTTTGGCAAGTTTCTAGTGTTGTTTTATCAAACTGTAATACTGTAGCCATAAGATACAGTTGCCTCTTGGGTAGCCTGTCTCTAGGTAAAGTGCATTTGTAGGCAAGCTCCATGGTTTTCCGTGTGCTATTTTCAGTATACTGAGCTGTGCTTTAGCTAGCTGCAGGAAATGCGTTTTACTTGCCGCCCACACGTTACAACACAGTAGCTAAGCACGGATTGTCAGAGGGTGGTGTAAACTACGTCCAATGTTTCCATTCCAAACTGCGTCCAATAGTTTTCTCACTCTTGTTGAAACAGCTACAAAGGATTGATGTGTGTTACTCAATCACGCAAAGACTGAACGGATTCCTATGAAACATTGTATTGTATTAGATTTTTGGCGTTTTATATTCAAATATTAATTTAAATTATTAAATGTATTCTAATTCTGTGTTAATTAGTGTAGCTGTAGGTATTTCAAATACCGTTTCAACTAATAATAAATAAATAAATATTCAAAATGTGTAAAGATTGGCTAGCTAAGAACCCTGGAAAAGAAAGAAGATGGAAAGGAATTTTATTTGTTAAATAATAGCTGCAACTAAGTAGATAACACATAAATTGGTAGCGAAACTATAGTAAAATATAGCAAAATAATTGCGATTTTATTCCATGTGGTAATGACCGCTTAACAAATAGGTCTGCACTGAGCCTCGTTACAGTACAGGACAAAGGATACTTTAAAAACGAACCCCTCAGGGGAGAGACTATTGGATTAAAGTTTGTATGGAGCGACGAATTATACGCGGGCGGAGCCGCCAGCAATGTCTGGTCGTATTGTAACTAAATCCCTCTGAATACCGCTGGCCCTTTGCGAGCCTAACAATTTCGGCACGCCGTAGCTGTCTGTGACTTTATTGATAGGTAGGAGAGAATCGATAGTCGCGCAGCGTAAGCCGAACCGACTAGCTTTATATCCAGATCCGTCGGACCATTCAGAATCAATCCATTCTCACTTAACAGGAATCCTGGCAGTAGGCTTTCCAATCAAATAAATTCCATTATCAATCGCTCGACTCGTACGAGCCTGCGCGTCTTGTTTCTGTCAAGAAATGTCATTTGGAAATGACGTCACCGACCTTTCACAACCGTAATGACTCCACTACTCGTACGTCACGGCCCGCTTTCACGATCGTTAATTAAAATTTTCGCCCAAGTGCAAGTCGTGCAATACCTACCGATAAACAATTTGGTTAAAGCCAGTCTTCGAGTGACGGTTAGTACTTTTACCTACTGATAAACAATATGGATAAAGCTTGTTATCTATTGACACCGTAATATTGGTTTAATAGAATTAAGCGTCTAACCGACCTCTAAATTAATTTTAGGATTGGTACCAAGTTTTAATCCAAAATATCCCAAAATATATTTAGGGGGCCTTTTAAAACCAACTGTAAATTTCAAGGACCACCAACTTTAAGGAGACATGTACTAAAGAGTGCCCTAAATTCAGAAGTTCCCTAAAATTAGAGGCGAACCCCAACGATCTCTAAGATGTTTTAGCGAGGGTAATGCCGACGCTAAAATGTACTTATTTAGAGGTTGGTTGGAGGCTTAATTCTGTTAATCCGATATTAAGAAATCACTTACTAAAGATTCACTTTGACGTTCACGCGCTCGTGAAGTGATCGAGTGATGACTGATGACGCTGTTTCATATTCAATATTTCGTTCGATACCTAGGCTACACAAAACACACAACCGTAACACGAACACGGACTAGGACAATATCTCCAGACCGTAAATAGACTCATGAGTCTGAATTAGCAAAATATATGCTATGCTACCTAAACTTATTATTTCCTGTGAAATTGCACTGCAGTTCTTCTTCCTTTGTCCGTGTTATTACTGGAGAAGACAGTTAGTAACGGCGTTTTTCAACAACAGCTATGACGCGATTCTACTAAAAATAAGAACTAGAGAAGACCACCGAGGCGTGTTTATTTAACAACACTCACCCTCACGTATAGTTCAGAAGAGACGTCATCATTATCGTTGGAATTTAATTTCTTCATCCTGATCGCAGTGTTCTTGAATCAAGATATCGAAGTTTTCTAGTACGTGCGTAATATACGAGCTAGGACTTAGCATAATCACCGCACCACTCCCCATTCCTAATTAGTGAGAATGACCCGTTTATTTATTTTTGAACCTTATTACCTAGGAGCAAGGGCGGACAATACTATACAATACAAATATTATTTATTGTACGCCACATACGGTCTTACTTATACACGTTTAATAAATTTAAGTAATGAATTTCTGATTAATTAAGAAATCATTTTACTTATAAACCTTGTTATACTTTAGGCACTGCGTAAATAGGTGTCATATTAAACACCACAGTAGCTATTAAAATGGCGGCTATGTAACAGCTGACTTCACAGAATGCCATGGTGTCAATTGTTTGCCCAAAGTAAAAAAAAAAATCAGTTAGCTGTTGGCATTGACACTTGACATATTTGAGTACAAAATTACAGAATATTAAAGTGATGATTTCACTAATTAATTCGGTCTATCATTCGGTGTTCCGATAGTATAAATCATTTTTGTTGTTTAACTAAGACATCCTAAGACATTATAAGGTAAAAACAGTTAGGGAGTACTTAACGTCCCAAACATTTGTTAGTTAAATAGGTACTAAGATAATGATTAACGATTTTTTATAAGTAAAGGAAATCCATCCATCAGCCTTTAGAGGTCCACTGCTGGACATAGCCCACTAATCGTCGCCACTCCGATCGGTCCTCTGAATACAGCGGTTTCTTGCTGTCTTTTTCAGATCGTCAGACCGTCTGTGCTCCTTTTTCCGAGTCGTGAATGGAGATTCTGTTACAGATTCTCAACTTACAGATTCGTAATTATGCTATCATTGTTTTGTGGTCTTATTTCGGATAGCCGCCATTCCCGACTCTCAATAATAAATTTACGAAACTGCAGAAACATCACCGGCCAGCCGCACTCGCGTATTTCTAGTTATTTAA
Source organism: Dalla quadristriga (assembly GCA_018245335.1). Classification (NCBI taxonomy): domain Eukaryota; kingdom Metazoa; phylum Arthropoda; class Insecta; order Lepidoptera; family Hesperiidae; genus Dalla; species Dalla quadristriga. Next base: position 4,096 of record DWLO01000545.1, on the reverse strand, counting down.
GTTGAGTTGTCAAAGGCCACAGGTATGCATTTTTTGAACATCGTTTCACTTCGTCGGTTCGCGGTCCCTAAGGACGACACGCAGAATTTGCCAGAAATCTCCTGCATATAACCGTTTATTATTCCTTCCATTTAATTATTACTATTTCTTAAGTCTTATATAGGTTTATTTAGGGTTTCTTTATCTGTTCTATTTCCGTCAAAGACAATTCATTTTCAACTCCTAAAACTTGTGCATACTGACTTTGTTGGGCAATACATCATACTAAGTAACTTGAGGGAAAACTTATAAGTAGAATCAGCAATTTGACTATGAATATTTTATATCTAAGGAAAAAAACCGGCTTTAATATTTATACATACTTTGTATATATTAATGATAAAGTTATGTATTATATACATCGTAACCTTATGTCAATTTCATGCATTTTAAATTCCGTTTGTTTCTATTCGTTTAGCATTTACGCTGGTGGTCTAGGAGACAGACAGGTCCCGCAGATGTAGAATAAAAGCGAATAGTTGTTAAAAACTAATTTATCACGTTAGCTTTCCAGTGCCACCGGAGTATACAAAAACAAACCGCGAGATGTTTCAATCCAACAATTTCAGTGGTAAAAATTAATTTACGACTAACCGTAATCCGTTCCGGAGTTAATTATTTTTCGTTATGTAAAAAGCTTCAATTAAAAATACCTAATATGTAAAAGGTGGCGGCTTTAAAGTTATTTTCACCCGGTCACCACCACTACCACTGTCACTAACCACAGCCTTCTAATTTTTGCCCACTTATCGCGACTCGAGAGTGGTATCTTTACCTACGACACCTCTACTAATAGTTTACCAAATCCAACATTTTGTGCGTATTTCGTCAAGAAGAATCACATGAGCTCAAACACGTGGTAGCTGCTGTACAACCTTGACAAGTTCCCCTCAAATACTTTCCATTACAATTAGATCAGCTCCAAATTACCAAAATATTGTATTGCCATCTGAAATACATATATGTGCCAAGTTTTGTTAGAATCAGCTCGTAGGTAATTTACCTACTTTTCCATCTTTATTCCACCCGTTTTAAACCCTAGGGGTGGAATTTTTAATTCAAAAGTAGGTATATGACACCAAATTGGTGGAATGCCCTACGTTTTAAAAAATAATCATTGAAATCCGGTAACATATAAACAAAACAACAAAATACAGACGAATTGATTTCTTTTTAAGTCTGTTAAAATCTATAATAGTTGGTGAATATGTATAAAACAATTTTTATGCGCTTTGTCCGCGACTTACCAGAACTGATTGAATATTGCAGTAATTACTTTTCCCTTTGATGTAGGCTTAACTGGACAAATAATTACGATATGAATGGTAGTTTTCTATCAATGAAAAATGTTTACTATGGGATCAGAAGCTCCAAAAAATACTCCTATAAATACATACAAACTTCACCTCTTTATCATATTAGTTTAGATACACAAGATATGAGTCTGAACTAGCGTGGTATACGCGGCGCGAGCGTGTTCACGTCGGTTAAATTTAATTACTTCATAAAAGTTTGGACGGCAAGCCGCTCAAGCAACAGACTGTAGGTAAAGGGGGATTCTCATGGGTCGATTTTCGCCGTGTAGCTAGGCATCAACGAAATCCGTGCACAAAAGGCACACCCTCATTTCCACAATTATCTACCTAGGATAGTATACACCGCGCGTGGGGTTCGAACCCACGACAGCCTCCATCTGTACCAGGGACGCTTATTTTATGAATTGACTTCACTATTTGTATTACGATTTATCACTATGGAGTAGTCGCGAAATACTTTCGAAATACGGAATATTTTAAACGTATGAAAAGTTGTTATAAATGGGGACCCTTGGCACAGATGCTAACGGCTATAACTAAAAAACAGTTTGAGATATTAAGATAAAACAAAGCCTATACAGTAAGTTAGTGAACCTTCTACGCTCAGCCGCTTCGGAGCCTATTCTCGCACAAATATCGCAGACAGACGGACAGACAAAAATTCTAAACTCGGTTGTTTATGTTTTGGTGTCATATAAATAGCGTATTCCATTTAATTATTGACCTTTATTTTAATATCACAGGTAGGCACTAGCATTTTATTTATTGGTATGATTTTATCTATCTATCTGGCAGATATCTGATTTTATCTATCTATCTATCTACCTGGCAGTGTTTAAATGGCAGTGTGATAAACGACGCATGTAACTAGATCATGTTGAGCAGTTCATCTTATGTGCATATTATATGTCTCCTGTGTCGTAGATTGTGGATCGCGGATTAATAAATTTGTGATTCAGGAACTGTTTGTAGCACAAAATAATGTGTTCAAAATACCACCATGGCTTTATCACGTTCACAATTGCATAGAAAATCGACCTGTTTAAACTTCGTATAGTACTCGCTTGTATACTACTTCTGCTTGTTTGCAACGACACAGCTTAACCACAATTCAGTGGCTACGCTACGGCACGTCTGTGTTAACCCCATAATACTCTCTCAGCTACTCCCTGCTCTGACGTCATTGCAATGCTGTTTGAATTGCGATGGTTGAGATTATAAAACTGTTAAACAAATCAAAATATGCATAGATTAAAGGTATATGTGACTATGAAACCAAAACACTTTTATTGTATTTCTGTCTCTAGATAGACCATGACATGTACCATTATTCAGCTGTTGTCTTCGTAATTACATAACTTTTTAAAATTTTGATTTTACTAGTATTATCTAGTGGTCTATCTAGAGACAGAAATACAATAAAAGTGTTTTGGTTTCATATTCACATATACCTTTATTCTATGCATAGGTCGAAATATTAGATAAGTGTTCAGTTGTTTTGTTAACAGACTATTGTAAAATAAATTTAATCTATCCTTATTACAGATATTGCAAGTTGGCAAACTAGTCTAGCATAATAGGTGTATCAAAATTATCAAAAGCTTTTTTTAATGGAGAGAAAGTTAGTGTAATCTAGCGCTTGATGTCGAAATGACAGTCTGTAGGGCTATCCACGAAACCGCCGTGGACCCATACCACCACCAACGCCACCGCTGTTGGTAGCGTTGGTTAGACACAGTGCAAATTCTGACCAGTTGAATACTCGTGGAACAGAGGAGATATTATAATTATTACTCATTTATGGCACCCTAAAAAAATATACAACAGTTTTTCAAAAAATTGCTTACGATTGATGTCCAAAAGGCGGTCTTATCGCTAAGTAGCGATTTCTTTCAGACAACCTTAAGATGAGGCGTGGTCAAAAACAGTTAAAAAAAGGTATTGTGCACAAAAATCGCTGTTTGTTGTTGTTTTTGTTTTTAGTTCGCAACAGAAGCATTAGATTTTAGATCGAATAAATAAATAAGTAGGGAGTGAAATATAACAAAATACACAAGATAGAAATTAATGAAGATGAAATTAAGGAAGTAGGTCAGAGTTGGAGTTGGAGGGCATGGATTTCGACTTGGTTTTTAAAGGAAAATAAGATACTTGCAATTTTATATCTATAGCTATATTAAGTTTATTTGTTTATTGCCCAATAAAACTTAAAACATATACCTTAGGTATAGTACTTAATTCATACATAAAATCTCTCAAAAACTAATAATAGTCGATCAAGCTTTTTGAAAGCGTGCGCGCTGCAGCCCTATGCTAGTACCACGACTGAGCCGGCTTAAACTAGTTATTTACCCCCGTCGGTGAGACGTCGCGCCGCGCGCACATCACCGCGATATGTGTGATTGTACCTACAATGAGGTGAATCTATAAAGCTTGACTTCTGTTCTATCCCGTAGATTTTTTTTCTTCTGTGCTCGTAGCGAAAGCTGTAGCAAAGCGATTAGAGCTAAATGGAGTTGTTCGGAATAGGCGGCGGGAGTACAATCAACACACAGAGTAACAACGCCGAGTTGCCTCTTAGTTGCATCGTTGACAAATTGTTAACTTGAAAATCGGATAGCCCAACACAAACAAGCAAACGTCCGTTTCGAGTTAACGAAATTATGTAACACTGGCTTTGACAATGCAGGAAAACAGCGAGCGAAACTAGGTTTGAGAGATGCCTATTATGTTCTCAACGG
>DWLO01000544.1:0-19564 GCA_018245335.1 Dalla quadristriga | reverse complement strand
ATGTTCATTATCATGTTAAAGTATTGCCTGTGTAATCCGTTTTTGGCCATAGTATTGTAACAATAGGATGTAAAATGATTTTTATGTAATGCTGTTGGATTACCAAATAAATAAATAAAATAATAATATTAAAAAGTCATTTATTTCGCTCTCACCAAAAGGTTCCTTCTTACAAAAATGTTAGATAGTTACTTAAATTTAATGTGTTAGGGAAATACAGTAACTTAAAGGTAATTAAGGTAAGGTAAGGTATACATATTAATACCCCACACTTTCTTCAAAAATGTGATGCGTTCACTCTTGCATTTTACACAAGAGTTATGCTTCCAAGCAGCAGAGCAAAGCGAGACGAGGTCCAAGCAGCAGAGCGGCAATGACCAAATGGCTCTATAACAGTTAATACGCGGCGCGCACAAACAAGAGTCGGCGCGCTGTGTATGCATGTGGACACCTCATTAATATATGCAAATGCATGCGACCGGTCGCCGCCGCCGATCGCAATATTGCGACATTACATGCAATATGTCTGAGGGACATTTTCGGTAGGAGTAGACAATAGTAAACCTTTTCGCGCCAAAAGTAAGCGTCAAAAATGGATGTTGCCAAAGATAAGATTGTGACAAATCGGTTTATTTCAAAAAATCCTGACCTTCAAAATGTGATTTTGACTAATCTGCACGGTCGCTTGCAGATTCCAATAGTAAAGACTTATCTTTATTTATAATATACATAGTATACCTTAGTTATAGTACCCAAATCATATTTTATTTAGGCTTATTATAAGATAATGAAAATTTCTATCCGGATTTAGTTTACCCAAAATTATACCAGATAACAAAGGTTAACACTCGTGGGGGGATCGATCATCGACAGCTTCAAGTGTCAGCGGGGCTGCAAGGAATGAGGTTACAAAACATGATAAAATCACTTGGCTACATCGCGACCCCTCCTATACTATACTTTTACCCAAATTATCAATTTTACAGAGGAGTGTTTCAAAGTTTAAAGCCGTAAATACGCTCATTAGTAATCTATACAATATATAATTATATTATAAACTAGGGAGAGCTCGCGACTTCGCCTGCGTGAAATTTCAAAATACAGCTAATATTAGGCAGTGAAAATGGAAAACCGTTCGAGACATTGAAATACTTAAAACAAAACCTATGCAGTGAGTTAATGTACCATCTATAATCCCTGAAAATTTCATCAAAATCCATTCAGCGGTGTCTCGACAGACAGACAAAAATTCTAAAATTTGTAGATTATGTTTAGGTGTCATAGTCGGGGCATAAGTTCTGCCACAGCCTTGTTTAAATAATATTTCGAATACTGGCAAGAAATGTTTCGATTGTTTTGAAATAAGGAACTTTTGCGCCATATTAAAATAAAAGAGAAATTGATTTTGTTCTATTTGCTAAAAAGGAGTGGACGCAAAAGGAAGACAGAGTCGCGGTTATTTCGCTGCACTCCTGCGGTCACGCGCCTACTGAGATATATAAACTGCTACAAAATTTTAAAATAACTTGGTGGTTTGTTTATCCTACTATCAAACGATTTACTGAAGTGTCGAGCTTCGAAGACCGTAAGAAGAGCGTCCGACCTCGTACGGTTAGGACACCAGCGATCATCAAAGCAGTACGGGCGCGAGTCCAACGAAATCCCGTCCACAAGCAAAAAATGTTAGCTCTTCAGTTAGGGATAAGCAAAACCAACATCAAATGAGTGTTAAATGAAGACCTTGAACACCGAGCTTATCGTCGAAAAACTGGGCATTTATTAATTAAAAATTAAGAGTCGAGAGAGCCTTGGATTTGGTAAAGCAGTAGGTACTAAGCGGGTAAAAAAATACCACAAAATATTTTTTTAGACGAAACAATTTTTTACGTTGAAGTAAGTTACAACAAATAAAACTAGAAAATATATGCCCATAGCAGTGAAGAAGCAAGCAGGCGTATGTCGAGGATCCACTGTGGGCATTATCCTTCATCAATGACTGTTTGGCTTGGAGACTCATATTCTGGCTTAACTAAGGTGTTTTTCTGTGAAAAAGGTGTGAAAACCAGTGCTGTTGTGTACCGTCCTTACAAACGTGTGGAACCTCTTTTTCAAACAATGTTTGAAGTGAAAGACAGAGTGAAATTGGGGGTGGGTGAACATACACAGAAAACATAAATAGGTAAACGACGCGAGTTCAAACATTTCTCTGCCAAATAAATATTAGGGGGTCGAACCTGGGACTCATATCTCGTCAGTCAGTGTTTCTGCCGAAGCTCCAATGGTATTGTACATTTCAGAAATTATTATTTACTGTTTAAAAATAATTCGGTGAACTAAGTAGTTCGTGAAAATATAATAGTGGCACAGAAAATGAAAAATAATTATAGTTTACTTCATAATAATTTTTTTTCGAGAAAATTTCAAGTAATCGTGTTTTCTTTTTACTTAGATCATATATTAAGAAACATATGTTAAAAAATTTGGTTCACAATCCTATAAATGAAGGAAAATTAATAGAATTGAAAACACACTAAAACCGTTGTTTGCTTGGGAACATCAAGTTTCCTTCAATAGGTAAGCAACATGTACATCAACGTAAGCAGTGACAGCAGAGTGGTTAAGATTTTGGCCTCCTACACGGGGCGGTTCGAATTCTGTACGTACAAACATCTCTTTCTTTACGGAATAAGTTAAGTATGTTAGCACTTGGTCATTCGGTTTAAAGGTGAAGATAAACGTGAGAAAACCATATTTCTGAGAGTTCACCATTAGGTTCATAAATCCTTGTGATGTTTTACTGTTATACTGAGAGGAGACCTGCAACGTGCTCAATAAAAGGCCGCAGATGGGTTGTTGATGAAGCAACACTTGCCTAATTTTTGCTACATGATTAGTTATGAAAATAGTCGTCATTAATATCAGCGACATGCATGTCTAACCGTGCATGTGTATAAATAAATTAAATTATTCAGTTATGTACCTAAATCAGCCATCATTTAACGTTTCTTAAATAACTTTGAGATAACTAGCGCCCCCTATGGGCATTCGAGCAACAATGTTTTTGTACCAGCGCGCAGACAAGACAAGCTAGCTAGCATTGTCATGGTGATTCACTTCAGTTCAGTGTCAACACATTTTAACCACGTTTTTGTTCTCATTTTACCTTGCCAGTCACTGTATCGATAGCTGTGTATAGTGTTATCATAAAGAATGTATTCCTAATATTGATCGGGCCTTCGGTACGTAAAATTCGTCAGATAACACAGTCATACTATCGCGGAAAAAGAACCAACAATTCTAGTTTTTACGTATCGTAATTCAGACAATGATAATACCAGGTAATTAAACACAATAAACACTTGTACCCGTACACTACATCACTATAAAAAGACCAAATGGCTTGAATTGAGCAATGTTTAAGAGTTGACAGAGGTTATGTTCGCAACAAACAAAAATATAAGGCGTTTACCTTGTTTAACTGCTGTCGGGTTGCTAGGATCACTCTAAAACGATGCACAGATTGTTTCACATTAACGTAATATACAAATATTAGTTACAAAATTGGTTTGCATCACAGAAATAACAAAATAAAACGGAAAACATTGAAAGCGGGCAAGAAAGAAGCGCGATACGAAACAGCAAGCTAAGCAGCAGCTGACTACATGCGCATGCCCGGTATGACTTTGCAAGGGCGTGACGTTTCGACGTTCCTTGCTTTGATTGTTCTGCAACGCACTATGGACAATTCAATATCTATAATTCGAAAATGACATTATTTTTCGTACCTACCAAATTTGGTTATTTACTATACATTATTCTAACTTAAATAGGTAAATATTTGAAACATTTGATTAATTGTGAAGTTAAATAATTATAAGGGGTTAGAATCTATACCATTTAACTATGTACTGAAACAAAATATCGAAATGTATGTAAATATGGCTTCAGTAAGCTGACCACCTGAATTCACCAAACATAAAATCTGATTCACTGAGCATAAAAAAAAATCGTAATTGCATATTGACGTCTTTACAAAGTTCATCGTTTGGATGCGCAACGTGGAGGAGTGGTGTGGGCGCGCACCGGCGGCGGCACCGGTGACGACGGCGTTGGCCCTCTAGCGGGCATATTGAGAATTATCGATTGTCCGCGCGCCGCCACCCGCCATTGGTTCTGCTCAGTAATTGGTTTATGTTGTTCGTTCGTAACATGAATTCAAATTTAGCGCCGTCGGCCACTCCAATGAACAGAACGAGTGTCTGTATGGCGAAAATTACCCGTTTCAGATACATAATAAAATCTAGTGTAATATTACGTACTATATCAACTTTCTTTCAGAATCAATTTCACCTCCCATGTTCGGAAAATTTAATGCCTTGCTTCTCTGTAAACTTTTGGAAATTGGCTTTTTGCATTTCGGCCCTTAATATAATAATGTTAAGTTTAAGTCTCGATCAAGAAAAACGAAATGTACTTACTAGTTAGTTATTACCTACTTAGAGAAAAATTAAAACGTATGTACTTTAGAATACCTATCATAGAATGAAAAATATAACAACTACCTACGTTGCATAGGAGAGACGGTCAGTCCCATAAAGCACTGAAAGCAGTCCCCATCTATGTATGACCTATGTCGCCGTCTTTAGACGGGTAGCGCCATACCGGATGTACCTAACCACCCAACCAACTTTTGATTACATTCCTATAGTAGTTTGGATATTTTTGTAAGTTTTTTTGGTAGGTTTGAAATCACATTTCATTGTATACTTAGTTTTAATTTAGGCACGCGCGTCATACCTTATACGCGCGCGTTATAGGTCGTTAGCTGTTGGTGTTATTTATATCATCTCACTTGACTGTCGCCTACAACTTTAGTATCAATTCTTTTCATAACTTGCCACTTTTTTTGCCTGGTAGAATATGGCCTAAATTCTTTTTATTCTGAGTGGAGGAGATTCCTGCGCAATGAGTGGGCCAGAGATGGATTGAAACAATGCGTTCTGAATACGTAAAAAAAAAATTTGTGCTATAAGACTTTTTGTAGCTCGCAATCACAGCGGGAGCATGAAATCCCACCATCCACTAACGTCTATTGCGATGAGCATCTGTGACCTCGAATACGACTGTACTAGGGACGGTTAGTTAGTTAGTCCTGTTAGTATTAGGTGTTAATAAGAATATTAGTTGATTAGTATCATGTATGAAGTATAGCGTGGAGAGCTTACCCCTGGAAAAGGACATGGCTACGTTCATGATTACCAAAGCGGGTAGGTACAATAAGGGATGAAAGTTTGTATGGGAAAAGCGAGTATTACCCCGATGGAGCCGCTTGCAAAGTCTAGTTAATGATATATTTAACATAATACATATATTGGACAAGTTGATTTGTTCGGAGCGTTGCCGCCTACCCAAGTACTAAATTGGGAGGGTGGCGGAGGAAACTGATATTTATGCACGTTAATAAGAAGCCGAGTTCCAGACAAAGCCTACCTCGCCTTGTAACGAACAACTGCTACTTATAGATCTTATGAACTTTGTCATACAAAACGGTCGAACAATAAGGATCAATTTCGGTTGACGCAGTAATTAAACGGTTAAAAGTTCGTTCATTATGTTCAACTAGATGTTACGAGTACCTACAAGATCTAATTGCTTGTAAGAAAGTTAGCTAAAGCTTTTCGTTACAAATACTTGTGAAAAAATGTCTACCTACCTTACCTAATCTGTAGTTAAAATGAGAATAACATGCGACTCTAGCCAGCCTGAAAGCAAGTTTTTCAGTTGAGTCATGTATGAACTTGGCGTCAAAATACTAAAACGATCACAGTCACAGTGAACAGCTTCAGATCACAGCTTGAAATAACAATGAACACTAACAAAAGCATGGGCGTGTAGCCACTTAATATGTGCATAAATAAATAAATGCTAGAATAATATTGTGCCTGTTTTACAGAATGTTCAGACCTTATCCAAATGTGTCTTATGCTGAGAAACATGTCCAAGCCCCAGCCTAAGAGCCTAGATTAACGATGCAGACAATAAACGGTGATTCCCAACATCAGCTCAAGGTATTTATCCAAACTTAAAATCACCGGCCGTATAAGAAAAACGAATCTTTATTCTGGCGAGAATCTCTAAGCGACAAAGTTGCAAAGGTCGCACCGTGTGCACGCCCGCGCTCGACACGCCGCGCGTCAAACTTTTGCACTTTGCGAAATGCATAAGAATTTCATAACACGTCTGGGTATGGAAATTGTGAGATATTCTTTATTTTGGTTAGCTAATAAGAGCAAACATCAAGGACTGCCTTGCAGAACAAGAGCAATCATCAAAGGCACCTGCAACGCATGCCTGGTATATCTAGAGCCCATGACCAAAACCGTATAAAATCATTAGATTAGTTAGATGATCTTGAACCCGACTAGACACTTAGGCAGTACCATTCAGATGTGTCAGAGCTAAGTGGGGCCCATTTCTGCTGACAGATGGTCTAATAACATTACTTCATGGTTTTGAAATTTTGATTTTCATACAATTTGCAATGAGCATATGGCCTGAGCGCATTTTTAAAAATGACAACTAATTTAAGCGAACTGTATAAAGCAGCGGCTTTTGTATGGCTGCCGACATTATCAAAATACTGTTTTTACACATTTTCATTGTCGTCTTTTATTCCAAAAACGAAAAGAAGTTTCCGGAGTCGTCCGGTAAACGCTGTTTGTACTCCTATGTCAATAACGACTGCTCAAGCTCCTGTCCCTCGATTCACTATAATTAATAATTAAATTCAAAATAAAAAAACCCAAATTTTGCTTTGTATGTCTTAAAAGTCATAAACTTTAAAAAAAGAGCCCGATAAAGGTGCTGCACTCAATTTGTCTGATATAATTTTTTCTACATCTGGGCAACGAATTATGTCATGTCCAATGTTTTTAGACTGAACGCTCTGTTACCGACCAGTAACTTTTTTCAACATTTTCTAAACAGTCTTATAAGACTTTTAGTTTTTAATAGTTTTTTTTGGAGTCAGGGTAACCAAGTCCTACATTAATAATTATTCGTGTAGTCAGTTGTAGTGCACCACACTCCCGTGCAATGAATAATTTCCAAAATGACTGGTCCCTTTAAACAGTTTTCACAGAAAATCCGATTTTCAAAAGCAGTAAAAGTAGACGAATGCCAGCAGTTTGCAAGTAAAGCAAATGTAGAGCAAATGAGATGTGCGCCAGTAAATTTGGCCTGAGGGTAGTTGTGAATTTTGCACGGGGCGGTGCATTATGCGGCGCACGTACCGCTGTCTGCACGAGGCGGCGCGGGCGCGGCGAGGCAATTCCTCCGCTGCGGCCGAAGCTTGCGTACTCCTCTATCACCGAACCTCATTTATTATTTAAGGCGCTCCGCACCAAAACGTACTTACTGCCGCACGTGGAACTGACTTCTCAAAGTGTTCCCCTTTATGACAAATCGATGCTCCCCCAGACTTGCAACTGAACTATCTATACGTAACCTACAAACTTCGCAACTGAAAACATTTAATCCGTAAAAGCAATCTCCAAAGAGGTAATAGGAAGAGAATTCCGTGCATATTTATTGCCGGTCTCTAAACCGTTTCTCGGGTAATTCGGTACAAGCAAAGCGACATTATTTTTGTAGTAATTTCAGCGAATGTCCTTTAAAATATTCAGAGTGCTGTAGCCGAGCCCATTAACGTGCCCGGGCGCAATTCGGAGCGGGGACTCGTCCGCAAATGGCGGCGATATCATTAACTTGACCCCCGCAACTATCCGCCGTTTCGCAAGTTTTTCCCGATATTACACCGGAGAGGTATTCGCGACACACGACACAACAATACGTGCACCACCCCTCTCTAATTTGCTTCCACTATATACCAGTTACTTCTTGACAGATGTTCTTATATAAATGTGTACTTTTTAAATATCCGAGGGTGCTTACGGTGGTAAAGGCTTATCTATTTGTTATATACTTACTGTCGGAAGTAAAACGTTTCTGTATTTTGTAGAATCCTATTTCCTACTAAATTATAAATGCGAAAGTTTTGTATGGATGGATGTGTGTTACTCTTTCACGCAAAAACTACAGAACGGATTTTGAAGTATCTATACAGTGTTACAGCTTATACACCAGATTAATAGATACGCTAAAGGTTTAATAGGGGATGAAAGTTTGTATAGAAAAACGCGCGGGTGGAGCCGCAGGCAAAAGATAGTATAATATATACAAGGAGACTACGGGTTAAATGCAAATAAATAAGAATCCGAAGATTAATTCTTTGATTCGAACCCGGACATCCAAAGGCGGAGGCAAAAATTCATACCACCCAGCTACCAAACCACAATTGCCGTGCAGGTTCGAGAAAAGTTATCAAAATATTGAGCAATTAAAATGCTATGTACTCGTAGCGCCATTTATTGCCAATTTCTGTACTTATGTATAAAATTTAACATAACTCTTATATCTCATAACGTTTTATTAAGTTTACCGATTGCAATTAAATAAAGCCTGAATGTTAACTGGAATAATGCCCCTTAATTTTCGTATAACTCAGTTTCAATTGAATAAGTCTCTTTCACGTGATGCGTGCACAAACTAACAGACAAAAATTTACTCCTAATGATTTTTTTTAATAATATCATGCCAATGTCTTTAGCCATGTTTACAATTTATAACATGTATGTGTATATTAATTTATGTCAGATTTTACCTCAGGCATTAGTTATTTGAAAATGATATACAGTAACCTCTACCCATATTGTTCAGGAAACAAACACCGGGGCAGCATTAAATTTATTTTCACAAAGTTAAGAAATTGCAGAAATAGAATTTACGACGTAGGAATTATGGCAGTGGCTTTTTTCAAACATTGTCTTGCTTGAAAAATGGATAACGAATTTTCACCAGGAAAAGAAAACTTCCCCTATCTTCAGACTACACAAAATATGTGGCGCGATGCGAAGATAGGTGTATGGAATTCCTAACTAAAGTTGTACGAGGGGATTTCTCAGCTAAAGAAATAACGGTGAAAACTCACTAGCTCTGAACAAACGCTTGCCGGAGTGGAGCGGTTCTTTCAGATATGCAGAGCAAATTATAAGGCGCTCCGCCAGCCACTGCACAAATTTGAATTTATGAACTTTTCTTTAAAACGACTAACACTCACTAGTAACGTAGATTGCGGGTAATTTGAGACAAGCAATTAGGTTTAAGCTGCGCTAAAGTGCTTGTTGTATTTGACTCGGATTTCTTATAACATAATGATTCCATTTTACAACCGGGGAGCTCCAGAAGCTGGTTTAGAAGACCATAAACAGTTTTGTAACCGCTAATTAAAACTTGTGTGAACATTACACATTGTAGCGCAACCGCTTTATTTGTTGGTGGGTAAAAATGCAGGAGAATGAGAGCACTTCTTGCTCACACCCTCATCTCGGTTCTAAGAAATTGTACTTGCCAGCAGGGTATCGTACGCTTAATTTGAAATTATGGCTTTCTAAAAGAATTGGCCATTTAATTTTCATCGGTAAGCACGTTCGCAATAGCTGTTTGTAGCGTAGCCAATGTTTTTCGTTCTTACGACACTAATTGCTCATTATGACTAATTTTAAAACGAGCTTCTGCACTGTGTGCGTTTAACGTTCATAACTTACGTAACAATTTTCAATATAGGTTTCTGCATGTTTGATTACATTCATCATGAATAACTTATGATCGTGATTAAATTAAATAGTATCTTAGTGGCGGATATATAATCCTACTTTAAGCTACTACATATATAGAAAAGTGGATGGTGGTACTCGTATATTATCTGATATTTATAGACTTCGACAAGGTTGATTCAGAATGTTGGCGCATATTAATAAGTGTATGTTTTTTGCACTACAACGTCTGCTGTGTTCTGATAGTCTTATTTTACTATCTTATCTTATTAGTTTGTTTGTTTGATACACCTTCACGGCTAAACCATACAACCGATCGTCATATTTAGACCGAGTTTTAGTCACGGAGATGGTCATAGGATACATTTGATCCCGAATAGGTATACAGATACCGACGAAACGAAAACATCTAAAATAAAACGTGGACGAGGTCACGGAAAGCAGCTAGTAGTGTATAAACGAACGTACGAAAGTTTGTGAAGATGGATGGATGAGGGTTTGTTCCACAATCATCAATGATTCTAAACGGATTTGTATTAAATTTGGTTCGAGGAAAGCCATGAAATGTACAAAGCGGAGTACCCTTTTTACCCGACTGCGTAAGACGAGAGGTTATTATAAAAAAATCCCATTAGGGGATAGAGTAAGATATGAAAGTGTGTATGGAAAATAACAGATTTTACGCCAGGGGAGACGCGAGCAAAGCATAGTGATGAAGTAGAGTTGAATTGACATATTTATTTCCAAAATGTATCTTCTTTTGTTCCAATGAAATCATTAGGTTACCTTCGATTATAACCCTATGGTTATAAACGAAGGAATACAGATACGAGAGATGGGATATGAGTTATACTATACAGCTACACGTTATTACATTAGTCTCAGCAATTTAAAGTTATTGTGGGCTTGCAAATAAGCAGGGAGGTCGGACCGCAAGTAAGTCGGCCCGCGCCAAATTACAGACTGTCACATCGACTCAAGTAACCTGTTGACACTACTAACTTGTGATATTTCTCTGAGGCTTTGTTTGACGAAAACACAGCTTATATCGACGCTATCAGAACAACAGGATTTCCGAGCACTTATGAATTGGATGAAGTGGAAGTGCTATTAAGCTTGCAGATTGTTCGCTGGAAACAAAACGTAATAGATAAAACGTCTTCAGTTAACAAAGCGTGCGAGATTCCTGTTAAGAATTTATAAGTTGGTTTTAGAGTGTTGATAAAGTCAATTCAAAAACAGAGAGTCATGTAGGTAACATTTGAAGTCATATGAATTCTAGGTGGGCACGTATACGTTTGCGTTCGCATCCTGAAGTCATTCCCCTAGCTGAAGATCCCAGTCCCGTAGCTCCGTCGGTCTAGTTTGAAATTTCATTCTTTTCGAACACATATCTCGACTTCGTCCGGGAATCTACTTTACATTTCTCATCCTAATGGCCATTGGGAGAAAATTGGAAAAGAAGTTTCGTGTCCGCATTTCTATTCCTGTAGCTTGTTCGATAGAACCATTTTAAGAAAAGAGAATTGTATCAGATTTCGATGCTCGAACAACATCCCCTTAATATGTGCAGATTTGAATCAAACGTTTGATTCCTAGTCAGCGATACGGGGTGTTTTTTCGTTTTGACTTGAATGGTAATATTAAAATGAACGATAAATAGCGAAAAGGCAGCTTAATAAAATATAATAACTATTTGATCTGCAATAAACATTTTCAAATACCCCAAACGTTTATTTATCATGCAAGTACAGATTTTATGTTTGGACATGTTAAGACCTATGCTGTCCCACCTCATGGCGCGGGGAGATTAACTCGCTCTCGCCGGAGACAGTCTTCCCGCAAGGTGATTGTCATCCCATTAATGGCGATCGGCCACGTAAGATGCCAACGTGTGCCCGATTGACTGAGATTAAATAACCCTTGCATTAGTTGACGCTTTCTTAAGTATACTTAGCAAGCTAGCAACACCGGAGCGTTGCTAGTTGCCTTTTAATTACTACTTAAGATATGTTATAAGTAGCAAGCATTAAGAACGCGTTTTTGAGGACAGGAGCGACAGGCAGCGGCGGCCTCATACAAAATCAGTTCGTCTGTCTTATGTTTTCTATGGTCGCGCCGCTGTCGTCTCGCCCGTCGCTGTCGTCGAAAAAGCGGTCTAAAAAACGTGGAGAACACAGGTAAATACACAAAAAAACAAGGGCTCTGGATTTAACTAATTAGATACTCATATGCATTATTCTTCATAAAGGTTTTATTTACCACCCTTTGATATCTTTCCTTGTTTCTTTATAAACTAACTTAACTGTAAGCACAAAATAAGCCTTAAGAAGTACTACTTAACTAAAACACACCGTGCAATTTCATATAAGTTTATGTTTGTAAACAAAAACTATCATGACGTTGATAAGCAATCTTGGTTAGTGCAATTTTGTGAGTTTAGGGGGCATTATGTGGTACTCGCGAATGAGTTCCACGAATTTAGAAAATATACGTCCCAGGTGATATTATAGAACATGCGATGTTTTTATGGAATTTCGATGGGGTGAGATGGGGGCATTATGTGGTGGACGCCCTTCCTAGGGTTCGAGCTCGCGGCTGATGCCTATGGTGCCGTTGACCCCTATCGATTTGTGTTCACAAATGGCTAAATTGCGAGTTGTGAGACCAGCCCTGTAATGATTAGGTTGAATCTGTTAACAGATAAATGACAGATGTAACATGTAATAAATGTATGTCCTTACTTATAACTAAACGTGGCCCGGGGCTTCGTTCGCATAAAATCTGTGTTTTCCATTCAAAGTTTCGTCCAATGTTCTACCTCTTCAGGGCCTTAGGGGATGATATTTTATTTAAAAGTTGCGTATGTCCTTTTCAGGGTTCCAAATTTCATATGAATCTGTCCAGTATTCTTTGCGTGATTGGGTAACAAATATTCACCCATTCATCCCCCGTCACATATTTCCGCATTTAAAGTAAGATATTGCGTCTTTGGTCATTTAATTTCCAAGGTATTAATTTCGTAACATAAAAATGTTATCCTGTTAGCTTAGATCAATTCTAAAACGTTACCTACATATCGCGCGTGAGCTCAAAACATATGACCACTGGTTTCGTTTAGTCGCTCACGAAGTATGGTCTGGTTGGCATGCGATACGACAACATAGGTGGTTGTTGTTGTTTATTAAATGTGCCCGATTCAACAGTTATAATTATGTGACGGCGTGTTTACGTATATTTGCACCTAGCGCAGTTTTTTGAAAAGCGATGTATGAGCGTACCGTGTCTACCTAATTTTTTTTATCTTAGCCTGTTATTGCATTTCTTTTGATTGATGTTTATCTATCTATGTCATGGTTTCGAAATGTGACTCACGGCTTGTTTCTCGGTCAGTAGAAATTAGCTTAAAGTTATTGATTCTCTACGATAACATGTACGATGAAATGTTTTGAAAGCTACACCAAATGAAAGCTACCACTAAATTTAGGGGCCTTGCAGACATGGTTATGCGCCTAGGCGGTTTCCATTAAATATCGAATAGTAACTTTTGCCTTATTTTTGAAAACACTCAGAAGGTGCCTACGCGTATTGTTCTATCAGAACACGCAGCGTTTCTTTTCAGTTAAATTAGTTAACCTTCCCCACAGAATAGTGTAATTGGATGTAAAGCTTAATTTGTTTCGAGGCCCGCTGCTATATCACCAGCAACCCTCATAAATACCTCCCGACCGTTTGCTTGGAAACGTATTTTAATTGAAGTTACCTACTTTACTTTAAAAAAATTGTCGTAAGTAATTTACTATCTTTGAATTTTAAGTAATGTGTTTAATGTTCTTATCTTAATATAAGTTTACTTCATTTCTATAAAATCGAAAAATCATTTAATCGGCCCAGTTATTGTCGATAACAGCAGTAAAATAAGTTTTGGCTTTGAACTCCAAAGAGGAAAGGAAAGTGTGTGGAAAGTCTCACAAAACACATCAGCGTTTTGGGCGATTTTAAATCTGAAACTTGGGGTAGCGAGCAAAATTGCGTTGCAAAGATGGTGTCGTATAGAGAAATATGTTGTGTAAAAGAATCAGCTATTATAGATATTTTACTATTGCTTAGTAGTGAATGTAAACACCCATGTCTGGCAACAAAAATAAAATCTTGTTAATATGTATTTCTTCTAGATATCGCGACATTCTTACTCCTATTATTCAACTAAACGTCTGTAAGTTGTCGGTCGACAGAAATAACAGCTTTCAAACTTAGAACCAAGATTTACTACTTAACTTTGGAATTGCACTGAACTTTAATCACTGCGGAGGAACAGACGGATTCGCCAGTTACGACAACAGTGCTGTGTGCGTGACCCAGTTTGTTTTCCTCCTGGAGTGGAAGTTTTTTCAAAAAGGAACTATTCGTTGTTTATTAGGGTAGGTTGTGTAAAGTCGATTGTTTCTGCGCAACGATTTGCCGGGGAACGGCTCCTTCTCGATCCAGCGGTTTTCTGGAGTCGCGGTCCGCACCCGCCCTAATTTACTACGGTGCTAACCACGTGGCCCGCAGTTCGTATTCATTACCCACCTGCCCCCCGCTGCCAGAGATTTAATACCTCTCACTATCACTGCTCTCATTTACCACTACTCAAATATTTATTTAATTGCTGGGAATGAAGCCATGCTGCAATTTCTCTTTACTTTACAACTTCTGATATGACCACAACATTTTCTCATACTATTGCATTTCGTCAATGGATTTACCAAATATTTAGCCTCAGTCGGTGGTAACGAACTGACTATGTTTGCGTCCACTGATTGGAACAGCTGTAAAAGATGATCGGTTAGCTAGCTGAATACGGGCGTGCTAGTACAACCGTTACGATTCGTACCTACACACATTCCCCTACTATATATTGCATGTTCCAAAGCTCTTTAGCACATAGTCGCTGTGTTTCTGGCACCATGGTTTAAAGATCAAACTCAGTGAAGATATAATATATGGTATGCAATAATAATATGCTCTTCACTGAGTTTGTTTTTAGAACATTGTTAAATTTGTTGGCCTCACTACTGTCATGCTTTGTCACAGAATTAGGATTCGTATTACTGTATTCGTATATGAAAGGGTTGTTTTCGTATGGTCTAAGGTTCTATATTGTTTTAAATAAAGCTCTAATATTGTGTTGCTTTTTTATATTGCCGTTAGTAATGAAAAATTTACCATGCCTAAGTAACAGGCAACCAAAGTAATTAATTGAGTTCAGTTCAAATTCTGGAATGCGCATACTCAACTGGCGATATGGCTACCATTAATTTAACTGACGCGTTATTGTGCGCTCTAAGAGACCGATTCTAATAAATATACTGACCCTTGCGATCCCAAAATAAGCGAAGTAGTTTGTATTATTCATTCCGGCGATATATGATGAAGCAATTATCCTTGGTCGGTGTTAGGAGTTATTTTATTGCGAGGCGGGGGTCGCGCCGGTCGGGGCGGCCGGTGGTGGGTGCGCAGTATTTACTAAACCTTCTTGAACGCGACATTTCTTTGGAGCTCAACTAATGTGACTATCGCTTTTATAAAACTGAGCGAGAAGAATACATTGTGCGCTTGACCCGCACGTTCGATTCTAAGTTTTCTTTTTCCGGAGTTTAAGGTCACGTCCGACACAGAACGTCGTCGTTTATCTTAGATACGGGAAACAGTCACAATAATATTCTATAATTTTGCTTTGTCGACCACTGAGTTTTCGGCTACAGTGAAAAGGGGTATGTGTTGAAAGGTTAACGTAACTACGCTTAGGTACTATGTTAGAAACTTAAACAAAGGTATCATAATATTCTACTCATTTAAATTCCTGTGGTGGCTCCAACTTTTGTTTATGGTCTAATGTGCAGCACCACGCAAGCATCTGTCAAAATGTAATCTAAATTGCAATCTTAATGGCTTCAACATTACAGACATAAGTGAGCTAACAACATACCACTAGTCACACTTCACTTTTTCTAAGTGAAAGGTCAGAAGTTGTGATAAATTAAGCTTCTTAGATGTAATGCAGCTTGCGCGGCAAAATGTGAATTGATTGTTACACGCGATTATTTTCCAATGTGATAGGATTACCTATGAGTTCAAAATGATCATATTTAATTTTGTTTAAACTGTTTGGTGACCTAAAACTTTTTTCGTTACTCCCAACAAAAGAGGGGAATTATGATATGACACAGTGAGGGGAATTCTATCCTTTCAACGTTCACTTCGAACCTGATCTGGGCTAGTTTGGTCTACGAACTATAGTAGGACGCTTATCAGAAAGAGGACGTGGCCGCGTGTTAACTCGGTATTCATAATATACTTAGTTAGTTTTGCGATTGACTTGTTGTTACAATACGTACGATATATATGCTTAATTTAAATAAATCGCTTTGGTAAATACCGTCTGTTGGAATCGTCGTTACCTTTCGATATGGTTATATGTTCACGTATTTTCGATTTAGAATAAATTTTAGCGATAGGTATGTTTATGTTTTTAATTGTATGAACTTTACTGTTCTTGATATGCAATGTACTCGTATCTCATACTATTAACCATGCAATGCATGCTGCTATTCTCAGACGCGAAATATTGAGAAGACAGAAAAAAGGGGTTGGGTTAAAATATGGATAGCAAGAAAAGACGTGCTCAAAAATATATTTAAAAAAGTAATTAAAAATAGCATTCAGTGAACTTTTTTGAATCAGCAGAATCAAACTTTAATACATACTTACTTTCAGACTTATATTTTTAGACAATCACTTGCCACTTCATGAAAAGACGTTCAACATTTCGCGAACGCAACTCTATGTGCAATACTTACTTGACACAACGCGTCAGAAAATGGTACAAGCACTTACAAGTCTGCGCTTAGGCGATTCAAGTATTGAAAGCAATTATCTCCAAAACATAATTGCCTTGGTGTAAACAGGAGACATTGACAATTACTGTATGTCAAGAATCAGCATTCAATAATCGCATTAACCTGACGACTCTCTGACGCGTTGATTAATGACCCTGATTGACGAACTGTGGGTCCCGGGTTCGATTCCCGGTCGGAGCAAACATTAATTTGGCGGATAAATGTTTGTACTCGGGTCTTGGGTGTGCAAAATTTTCCATTATTGCCCGTACTTCATTGTATTCAATTCTTGCTTTTGACTGTACAAAAACATGGTATTGTGTAAACGAACTTTAAGTTAGTAATCTAATAGTAGGTAACATTTCTCATGATTTAATTACTATTACTGAGGGTAGGAAAAATAAAGTAAAAATTGTTTGCTTGAAACTTTGCAATAACGTGGCGCTACAAAGGTTATAGAAGACGCGTGTAAGTAATATGTCTTTCGACTCGGGTCTAAGGTTTACATTGCGGCTTTATTTACAGGGCCCCAATCTTTGTTTTTAGAAAATGTTCCTATAAGCTTAAGCAAACTACCATAAACAACTTCTTACTGGCCAATAGTTTGGCAAAAACTATTATAAGTAAAATGTACAATTCCTTCCAAGCATAAATAAATTAAAAAAAAAACCCAAATCCGCATTTTCATAGTGTCATTCGAGATGTTAAGAAAGTATATTCTTCGTTCATTCTGACGTGACGGCGGTGAGTGTAATTACTAGTAGTGAAGTGATGCCTACTCTGGGGGTTATTTCTCCCATAATTATTAGACATTTTCATTACTCTACGAGTCGGTTTTTTGCTAGCTACTCAATGTTCAAAACTCAATGTTTCGGCTAGCAATAGTTAAATTAAATAAAAACTGCTTTTGTAACAAATTAAATGACAGCATCAATTCGACCATGCAGGTGCAATGAACGAGTAATGGCTTACACAAACGCCCGCATGGGTTCCTAGTCAAGACGATAATGGGATACTCCACATTATACGGATTGAGTTGTCCTTTCAAGTAATTAAGTACCAATTTTTTGTAGCTCGCAATTACAGAATGAAAATTAAATAGTACTGCTCTATCTATCCGGAAAAACTGTTGGTGTTAAGTATAAAAATATAAGTTGCGACTGTTGCGAGTCACATTCCCTACAAATTGTATGGGAAAACTTTTTCGTGATTTCTGACTTTAAAAGTACCTACTCTACCTCAGTTGGTCCAAAATACTCTTTTGATACTTATTAGCAATAGGATTGATTGGCTTAAAAAAATCTGACCATTGCAAACTGTCAATTTTCTTGGTGACTAATTTTTTTCCAAAATCTGTGAATGTAGGTCAAAATATTTCTAAATATCTTATTTTTTAGAAATATTCAAAAATCAAATTGTAACCTCTTAAACACTCTTTGATCGTAAACAACATGCATAAAGAAATTTTTCAACAAGATTTTGCAAACCTAGCTTAACTAAGAAGTAGCAATGTCTTAAAAACAGTCATCTTTTCTGTAAGGCTCCATGTAACGTGACCGACCGAAACGCGAGTTCCGCCCTGTGGCGAGCCGCTAACACTACTTATAAATACTCTTAATCCCTGGCTTTTGTTGCTAATCTTTTGCGTGAAGATGGCCATTATACAGCAATTTATTATTTTCATTCGTATTATTCTTTTCTAAAGTCAAGTTAAAATATACTTCATATACCTACTTGAAGGATTTCGAGCGCTCAGTACGAGTCGAGCGCCGTTGAAAAAATTAAAATTGCCTCTCTCGCGCGCCCTCACCAATGGACTGTTTCACATAGTTTTGAATTTTAAAATATGCTAATCTGGACTGGCTGTCTTGTTTGCTGCCGACAACACCTTTTTTGAGGGCGGTATATTGTTGCATATCAAATATTACTTTTGCTCATTTTTAAATTTGCATGAAACTGTCCGTTACGAATTTCAAATGAGGGTAAGTAGTAGTTAAACGTATATTAGTCTCTCTGTAGGAAACTTGTTTAACCTTTTAATTTTATTTGATGTAGGCATGTAATGTTATACAATTGTATAATAGGTAACACAAGTTATTTATATTTATATAATTGATAATTAAAGTGCATCGCACAATTCGTTTACAATTTGTAAATAATAATATTGTTTTATATTCTAATTCGTAACTTGTATACTGCAAGATATTAAGAATAGTGTGATCTAGGATACGCAGCATCTCTTTACGAATGACGGGAATTCGCCACAGATTTTTAAGACAGTTCATGTCTCCGTATGGCTACTACCCCATTTTCAAGCACCGGGTCTGTCTCAGTATTGACGCGGTTTGGAGAATACTCCATAGGCTGCTACAAACAGTGCAGGATATCTGTATGATATATATATATATTAATACCCATCCCACAATAAGGTTTTTAATGGGATCAGGGAGTTGTCTTATATCGTAATTTCAAGGAATAACTAAGTACCCTGAAATTCCGATATAGTACAACTCCTTATAGCGTTTAATATTTCCCACGTGGCCATCACGTGGGCATATATTTTGATTAGCTTTCCGAATCACCAGACCGTTTAATTTACATCCAACTTACCTACTTTCTTCAACTGTGTTCGAATACCTCTTTAGGTGGGTTTTGATTTCCGAGATACTTCTTTTAACTCCTTAAGTCGCGGGCCACACTTAGTATGAAATAAACTTAAACCGACTTACTTATAGAAAATTGTTAATCAGTATCTTAGTAGGTACCTATTTAACTAACAAATGTTTTGGACGATAAGTACAGGATGTCATAAGTTAATCATCGAAAACGATTTATACTATCACAACACCGAATGAAATACCGAATGAATTAGTGAAAGCGTCACTTTAATAATATGGTAGGTGGTAGAGCCTGTATACGGTTCGCCCGGGGTGGTACCACCGCCACACCCATTTCTGCCGTGAAATAATTGTTGTACAACAATTGTGTTTCGGTCGGAAAGGTGTGGAT
>DWLO01000543.1:0-19565 GCA_018245335.1 Dalla quadristriga | reverse complement strand
CTAGTGTGCCGCTCGTACCTTATGACAAAATAAATCATTTCATTTCATAACCCAAGTAAAGGTTCCGGTCAGAAAGAGGTTTACAAGAGGCGACCACCTCAGTCTTCAAGACAGTTTTCGAATACGACAATCACTAACGATTACTAATATTTACTAACAGGAGTAACTTACACGAACAGTCCCAACTCTCCGTCTTATTACTCACGAATACTTAGGTAGGTCCTAACATTACTATTAATACCTAATACTAACAGAACTAACTAACTTAATAAAAGTCCCATGCCCAGTCCTATTCGAGTTTTGTCACGGATGTTCATGGGCAACAGTGGTTGGTGGATAGTTAAAGTTCAAATTTGGACGAAAAATCGCATGCAGGCAATACCAATAGTCCCGTCTTGCGTTACACAATTACCCCCCAGGCTTACATTACTTACATACCTTTCCGCGCTCTGGACTCTGGTAGAACTTTGAGCCAGGTGATGGTATGACGGTTATTTTTCTCGCGATATCCCGAAACAGCCACGCACCCGGCGAAGAACGTTAGGTGCCAGACAAATGTGAAACAAACTGCCAGACCTGAAATGTAAATGAATACATAATATTAATACACATTATTCATACGTGACAGGACTATAAATACATACGTTCACTTGACTCCGAAAAACTACTTCTTTCACGAGCTTTTTAAATGTGGCAATTGAACACCTACCTTAAAGTAGGTATTGAGAATATTTCGGAAAGTTGCTTTTTCAACGAAGTTGTCATACAGGTTAAAAGATGTCAGTCACCGATGGAATATAACCATTCATAATTATAATTAATAAAAAATATAATAAATTATGTAAAAAATTAAACTAACAACAATATAATAAGTAAGTATATAATATATAATAACAATATATAATTAAAAAAAAATTAGAATTAAGATCATAAATCTTTCGCACCAACCCAACAGCTGATGGTTTACGTGATCAATATTCATTATTCCTAATAGCAGTGGTAAGTAGAGTTACTTGGAAAAGGAGGCAGACTGTGTATTATAAGAATAACGTTAGGTATGGCTAACTGAAAATAGCTGGTGATCCCGATAAATCAACTTGAGCATACCCACGTAAAATAAAACAAGTATTTAATGTTAATATTTGACTGATTGGTACCTACTGACAGATATTGGAACACCAATAATTCGTTTATTAACATTTAAAAGAACTACATATCAACTGATAATTACGATTATAGCTCAACTACAAAAGACGGAATATTTTAATTAAAACTAACATAAATAAGTAAGTATTCGGAACAAACGGCAGTGAATAATAAATTGTTTAAATGAAAGATTCAATGCAAATTCCTGTTGAATGATAGTGACAATAATTTACATCCAGGTAATTGAATTAACATGAATCGCGCGTATTTTACGAGTTTTTTTTTATCTATTTCGCTTAACATTCAAGCGACATCAGCAGTGGATTTTTATATGCAAAGAACACCGGTTCCATCATGCTAACTAATGTGGAGATGAATGGAAGCTAAGTTATTAACACATGCAGGAGATTTGTACAGACGGGGACGGTGACGGAGAAGGCGGCCTCCGACACGTGTCTACGTCTGCCGTGACGTTGCTTGACTTTGCCAATCGTATATTGAGGCATCCTGCTTCGTGATAGCCCGCTATAGCGATTTGAACCAATACTAATTATAGGTAGGTAGTAACCTAATCTTGGCTATCATCCTCTAGCAGCCCATTGCAACGCACGGATCTATTCTCACAACCGAGGACTCCTGCAGCGTATCTACTACGCCACGCTGTTTAAGTGCGGATTAGTGGAGAGTTTAATGGCCAACATGATTGCCAGAAGTGTCTAGATCTATTATAATGCCTACCAAAACCTACCAGAATACATGCAGAAGATTTGCACGGACGGGAACGGCGAGAAGATGCCGATGAAAAACGAGAGCATATCCGTAACGGAGGTGATGGTGATGGAGACGGCGGCCTCCGACAGCATGATGCCCATTCGCTCCGGCACGCCCAGCTTAGGCGAAGTGCGCCGCCACGCCGCCAGCATCACGAACGTGTCGTCTATGCCGATGCCTGGAAATTAAATTAACTTAACGTGAAGTAAATTCTGAAGCGCTCGTACCCTTGCGGCGAGTCACGATGTCACTATGGGTTGTAGCCAAAGTTACTTCTTATCAACCACTCCCTTTCCCAGCTGAAGTGACAAATATGACAATCATTTGCTGATTGTAGGTACTATTTGACTATACCGTAACGGATACTGGAAAATTGGCATCGTTTTATATAGTTTCTCGATATTTTAAGGTCGGTAGAATACATACATACCTGCATGTAGGTACTAGAACCCTAAAAAGGCCGTATATTGCCAATACTTACCAATCATCAAAAACGGCGCAGCCAAGTTGATTCCGATGAAGGAAATTCCTAAATAGATGGCGCAACCGAATGCCGCCATCGTCGCCATGACCGCCGAGATGTTGCCGAGCAGTCCTAGCCAAGGCTTCGACCGGACCCAGTCTCCCATCATGCACGTCACGATGGAGAAAATCCCCATCAAGATAAAGGTGGAACTGAAGAATGGTATGACCGTCCTGGTGTTCTTCTCCAGCTCGTGGTCGAGCGTCCGCGAAGCGAATCGCGCGATCGATATGTGTTTGAAACGTCCCGTGTCCTCTGCTACACCGACTGCATCTAAAAACGCATCTTCCCAAGCTCCACCTCTGCAAAGCAGTTAAGAAATTAAATTAGATATAGGGGGGCTCTAAGGGCTAACACACAGGTCTTAAACTTAACCAATTTGGAACCCATTATCTCAACTCATCACTTACTAATCACTAACTAACTTTACTTACTTACGTATAATAAATAAATTAGTAAAAAATCCTTCATTCTACTTAATACCTCCCTGTACCTACATTTATCTAATTACACCTTCATTCCGAACAATTAGACAAAAGCTTTGACGCCTATAGCAGTAAAACAACAAGGCACACTAAAATACAACATCCATATTTTCTTTATTTACATAAAATGAGTTATGCTAGTTTAAAAAAGTCCTTGTTACTCAAATAAAAAACCTTCAATTATTCATTTGTATACATAACACGTCGGTCCTATCTAAGTATGAATGGCCATAAACTAACTTGCATAGATGTAGGTTAAGTTTCCTTAGTCTTTAGTTAAGTATCGATGTGAGTAGGTGCCTATGTACTAAAACGATAATTGCGAGATGTTAATGCTTTTTATAAACGCTACAATTTGCTATCGTTCCTTTCAATTCGTACTTATTCTATTCAAATATTACGCAGTGCTTAGTATTCGGTGCGATTTCTTTAACCGTGTCAAGATCGATGTCTATTATCTAAGTCGTACTTACTTGCTTGTTTGTTGAGTGTAGTGCTATTGAAATTGAAAACAACTCGTAAAAATGTAACCGTCACTAATGACCGCAATAACCGACAAAGAGACTATTGAAACTTAAAATTTGTTTCCTTCCAGACAATAATCACCTATTTAAGATTTCTTCCTCATGTTACTGTATTTGCACCTCAAATTAGACACGTAATGTATCGAAACTTGTGGCAGGTATGAAACAAATGTAAAACTTGTTTTGTTCATTCTTGCGTTCGCACTGGGTATTCTTCATCACATTTCAATATTTGTTGTAGGCTGCGTTCGCACTGACATAATATGCATGTTTGTCTATAGTTTTGTTATGTTTGACATTCTCACTGTTGCTTAATATGTTTCGGAACTTGTTTTGAGTATTTTCCAATTAGTTCGGTTCGCATGTTGCAAGACTTGGATTTAAATATTTTAATAGCGAAATTATTTGTAAACATGTTGTGATGTTTACATGACATGTTTGTCATAACGTCATAAGCTTCGAAATGTCAAAGAAGTTTCTCTTCAAGCAGTTGTGTGACAATGTAAGCATATAAGTACAAAACAAAACAAAACAGAGTTTTCAACAGGTTTTTAAGTTAATGCTTTCATCACTATAAAATTACAGATACATACATGTAACTGTAATTTTGTAAACGTGTATAGTAAGCACACATGTGTGGCTAGCTGGTCTACAAGATTTTTAATGTTCTTTTCCACGTAGAGATAATGTTGCCCAAATTGCCTCTTTTATATATTTTCTCAGTTTTAACGCAGGCAAATCAGTTTTAAGGACCGAATGCTTTTAAAGCAGAGAAGGTTCTAGTCGTCAAGTTATCTTAAGTTATTTATTGCGTTAAACTTAACCAGTTAAGTACCTACCTACCCAGGGTTTTTGATAGCTTTTAAATGCAACACACATTCATACAGACAGTCTCACTCCTATAGTATTGTCAAAGAATATAAATATTAGTACTTATTAGTAGCTATAAATAAAGTATAAATAGTAATAAAGTATAGCTCTTTTATAAAAAAAAACAATTCATAATCCCAATTGACGCAGTTGCGTGTTGTCGGATGTCGGACCGATAGACGATATCGTACCGTTTTGTCTGAAAACGCTCTTATTTTTTTGATTGTTTTTGTCGTCCACTAAAGTATGAAGAGATGACTCTTACCGTTGTTCTTGCAGTTTGTTGTCCGTTCTCACGAACCACACGAGCTGCACGGCCGGCACCGTGATTATGAAGTCGTCCTCTACCTTTGAGCCGCCAAAGTAAACGGGAAAAGCGTGAGCTTCCCAGGTAACAGGGTTGAACATTATCGGAAATGTCAGATTTAACTCGCCGCGCTCCACCTGTAACATAAGATTGATATTGATTATTTAAAGTGTATCAAATATCAGGTGTAGTAGTCCAACTGATCTGTACATCGAGTTGGCTATAAGGTTTTGGTGCGGGTAGTAGTCTTAACTATTTTTGTCGTAGGACTCAGCTTCGGGGTCTAATGTTCCAACAAAATGTTTACTTGTCTTTTTATTATTCTTTACTTTTTAACCTTATTTGCTAACATTGTAGCATCATGATGATGTTGTGATGAACAACCTATCACCGGGCTACTACTGAGCAGGGGTCTTCTCTCTGGATGAGAAGGGTTAAAGTTAGTCCACTACGCTGGCCAATTGCAGATTCACAACTTTGACTTCACACGCCTTTGAAAATATAATGGATGTTTTATTCCTGGATCATTCAGGTTTGCTCACGATGTTTTCCTTCACCGGAAGCAGATGATATTCAATTACTTCAAAAAGTCATAGGATGCGTGCCTGGGATTTGAACCCCGGACATCCCGATTAGAAGGCCGAAGTCTTAACCTGTCATCGCGAATTTTGTTGTAAACCATACATATTTTCAGACTGTAGATAGGTTTGTCTGCCGTTTAATTATTACAGAAGTTCCAGAAACTTTTAAGCAACTTAAAATGTTAAAAAAGTTCTATTCGAAGCGAACAGATTTTGTGAATGTGATTACCGGAAATACAATATTTAAATAAGTGGAACCTGAGAGCCTATTATTTATAATGATTAGGTACCTATAATGAAGGTCAGCCACTTCTGTAAGCCTTAAAATAAAATACCTGGATTAATTTAAATTCGATATTATTCACATGTCCTGATAAATTACTTTAACAATCCACATCCTTAGTAATAGTTATTTGACTGAAGGTGAATGAAGGACGTAATAGTATAATAAGCACATTTAATTTTGCCTACAGGATGAATAACTATAACTTCAGGAGGTAATTCGGTTTCGGTTTAAATAATCTTTATGTCTCATAAGATCTACATAAAAGTAAATTGTCACTTAAAATTGCGCGAGTTGCTCGCTCTTTCAGGAGAGTCAGAAACCAGAGTTTAGTAGCACTATGGGTTATAGGGTTACCTACCATATACCTCTATGGATTTGGCATACTATGTTAATTTAATGGGACAATTTTTTACGGCCGTTACAGTATTTTTTGTCATTTTTGTACGCGTTGAGCGCGGCCAAGGTAAATATTACTGGCTGCAAATGTAGGTACACTTGGCAACGCATTGCCTAAACCTTAGAAAAAAAAAATTGTGGATCGGTGACCGTTTGTGGAAATTTTTGAGAGCGCTTATGTGCTTCGGTGCGCCCATTAAGTCGTCGGCTCCTACGTTACCGTCAGATAACAGTCGTTAAGTGATATGGATGCCTTCGGGCGACCTAAAAACTTTCAACACTTGGATTAATCCCTAACCTCTTCACCAATCCGTACGAGCTCAGCGTGGTGGAGTACGCTCCAAGCTTTCTCAGTTGTAAGAAGAGAACCGTTCCATTGTACTATGATTTTCGAAACTAGGTGCATTTAACGCCAAAATATAACTCGATGTTAAAAGTTTTTGATTCAAAATCTGCTCACCCACTTGGCCTGTGGAATGGACTATGGACCTTTACTAGTGTTCTCCATCTGAAATAGATGAAGCTTTTAGTTGACAATCAACCTGTTTATTCTAAAATAATTTTAAAACTCAAGTGGTATTTGTGTCACGAAATTACAAGACAAATATGGATCGGTTCACGCATTTGGTTTGCCGAAAAAGTTTTAACGGAAACGAGCAGGAAAAAAATGTCGCAAGTATTTATGTTCAGTACATAATAAACGCGACACCACGAAGCCGATAGTGATCAGTAAAACAAGATGAGTAATGACTATTGTTTTTGATGGATCATTCGTTCCTTGAAATGTAACTTTTCTTGACTCACGCGGTTACAATGACATGCTTTAACTGAATTCTTGCGAATTCTTGCACGTTTGGCCTTTAGTGCTTTCAATGAGGCGTGTTAGGTTTTTGCTGCTCTTCCAATGGGGCCTGCCTGGGCATCCATCAATTTATCCGTATATACGTCCACAAATCTGCGCTTCAGATGCTTTGAGTATGCGCCAGGCTTTCCTTAGATAGTGGAAGACCCGAGCTGGACGCTGATGGGTAGTAACCCTATCAGAGCTTAGGTAATATCCCACAAGGTAGCTCAATTGATATGTATGTGCCGCGCGGAAAAACCAACGTTTCGTTTCACCAACGTCAAGTTTCATTAACTCTGCCTATCATCACTCCAGCGTTTTATTAGGCGTGAAATTATACGGGAAGTTGCAGCAACGTGTAATGGAGCTGGTGTTGCAAGCGTGTGGCTCGTAAGTCGTAAGTGTCATTACCTCGGTAGGTATCTAAATACCTGGGGGCCTACACAGTGCACTAACATTCTATAAGCGATGAGGCTAATCGTACATTCTAAAGTGTACTTATGAGATTGACGTGCAATCGTGAGTATATATTATCATCATCGATTCGAAAATTGATAAACAATTTGGTAAACATGATATTCGCTTGGCGAATCAGCCATTTTGATTTGTGTTCTACAGGGTCCAAATATTCGTTGCGTTTTTCGTCCAAGAGAGTGCTTGACTCGACGATGAAACTAGACTTGTCAGAAGGGCCATGTGTGCCATCATCATTATAGTGATCCCAACGACGCCGTAAGCTGTCTGTCACCGGGTCACATAAGTCTGAGGATAAACTTTAATGCTATGCATTGACCACGTGACTCTCACGTCCTTCCAATACATTACCATTAGCGTCATAGCAGAATGTTTGTAATTTTCTAGGCCACTGAGTAGAAATTACCTACCTACCTAAGTATTGCAATAAAATATCAGCTTCTGTAATAGTAAAGGAAAACATCGTGAGAAAACCTACCAGCTTGAGAGATCATCATATAAATAGTGTACCTACTTACTGCCGAGTAGCTGCATCATTACGGAGAACTCTCAGACTGTAAAATTTCACATACCTATCTGGGATAAGTCGGAACGTGCCCGTGCTTCGAAGCCAGGACCACAAAACAAGACGCTGAAATCTCAGTATTACCGCCTTGCTTTCGATTACATCCAAAAAGTTTCCACTATTTAAAATTAAATTTAACGCACATACAACACATGTCATAATGTATATAATCGGGACGTGTCTTCAGACCCCTGAAAATCGGGATTTCCCGCCAAAAGCACGATGTCTGGCAACACTAGGCATGCAGATTGTTTTAAGATGTTCTCTTTCATTGTCAAACCAAATGACATTTTACTGATCGAAAGGCATATACTCGTAATTAGTGAAATCGGGCGTTATACCCTCGAACACGCGCAATGATATTCAACGCCTGCTGATTTTCGCAGAACTGCCGTAAATACGTCAGACATTGTAAACGCATTAGATATTATAATCTGTAATGTTTACATAAAATTGTGACTATAATAAATAAATATCGATCGCCTTACCTCGCCTATTATCTTGTCCAGGTTGAGGATGTCGTTGACGAAGCACTGCCCTTCCCACCGCGCGCACTCCTCTTTGTAAGTGAACTTTTCTCCGTTGGGCAGGTTCACCGTGATGTTCTGCACCAGGTCGTCCAGCTGCCTCAGCTCCTTCCACACCTCCGTGCGTAGGATGTTCGTGTTATTGTCCTTGGCTACGATGATCACTCGGCCGAACCTACCTGTTCATTTAATTCAAACTTTAGTACCTTACAAACAAAATATAGAAACCAAGGCCGACTTTATCTAGAAGCATTACTTGCTGGTCAACCTTCGGGTCAGAGTTTACGCGTGGGCGATATAAGAAATGATAAATGTCATTTTGATTAAAAGGCACTTTTAAATATCGCAAGGATTTCTTGTTTATTGGGTAACGGAGCAACCTAGAAAACTTCGCAAACGACCAAGACACTAGAAGTAACAATTATTTCCCAATAATTAACATATGCCCCGGCCGGAGCAGACATTTGTCAAAGTCGTAGATCGTCCGTCAGGATCACTGTCGTCTTGGGATTAAATAACGGTAACTGTAGTTATTACGCGGTTATTATCTTAAGCAAAGTCTTTAAGCGGATTAAGAACTTTCGTCACACCAAGATGTCATTTCAAGATACCTCCACTCCCAAGAATGATTGAAATTAAGAATGAGTGAGGTGTGAAGATGTTCCTGCAATCTCTCAGCCACCTACTGTTCTCGTCAGAAAGGACCACAAAAGCATTCCCAAGGAGTGTCATGAATGTTCAGATTAAGTCCAAGAACACACCTGCCCTTGTTATCCTCCCCACATTGAACCTGTGCGAGTAGTTGACTTTAAAGTGTTCCTCCACTATCCGGCGCTCCAGCTTGCCCTGCCCGCTGACCGGCGAGAACAGGTACTCCGGGTCCATCTCGTAGAACACCCGTTGGTAGCCGGTGATCATGAGGAGCGTGAGCAGGATCGGGATGATGATGAAGTACCCCGGCTGTCTGCCCACCACCAGGCCCAGCTTGTAGAACGACTTGTTCAGGACGTCGTCCACGAACGTTAGCTTGCAACCCATCTGGAACAATGGAAATTATTGTTGTAATATTTTGGTGTGACCGAAATCACTTGCGAACCTATCCAAATCCTTGGATACTGGGGGTCTAGACAAAGTACTAGCGGTGACGATATTAGTAAAGTTCTAAAATTGTTTGGGTTTGTCACGCGTAATCGTAGTCACATGGTCATCGATTCGAAAATTGGTACATAATAAAGTGAAAATCGTTTGGCGATCGCTCTTGCCATTCTGCGTTACGGTATAGTCGAAATGTATAATCAGCCATTGTCGTATTACGTATACGTTCAAGATAATTGTTATTGCTTTAGTTATTGTTCTGAGTTGTGAACTCGACGATGGCAATCGTCAGAAGAGTCATGACGCGTCTGTATAGGGATTCCGTATAGGGTGTCTGTATTCCGATACCTTGGCGCTTTTCATCACGTTGGAACGATAGTATAGCTTTCGACCGATCAACAATTATCTATGTGTTTATCGTTGTTTATTGTTATTTATTTATTTATAAATTTAGTTAGCGTTACCTATCCTATTAGTATTAGCTGATAGCTATAATTATATACGTACCTAAAACTTACCTAAGTTACCGTTCAGATCGATAACTTATTATTCGTAGAGCGTGACAAGGCCAATCTTTAAAATAATGTATTCTGAACAAATATAAAAGAATTTATTTAAGTCAACTTTAATCATATTTGACGAAGGCTTCCGTGATATTACAAAAACATAATCAATCAAGTTTTAAATGGAATTATATCTAGATCGTACTGTCAGATAGTTACTGTATCTAAATTAGAGCTTACATTGTTACATACTGATTATATTTTTTACAGAACCTAAAACAAGTTCATATTCAAAATATTTTATTTAGATTATTATTCTTGAATTATAATGTCATATCAAAATAATTGATTAAGGATATTGGATTTATTAGATTCAACTGTCTACCTGTAAATTTTAACGTAGTTGGGTACTTATTTTAAATGCTGGTTTGCTGGGTTTTGATAACCGGATATCATCTTATTTACTTACTGATATATTTATTTCCATGAACCTCAAGCCCATAGCCAATCAAAATAATTGATTAAGGATATTGGATTTATTAGATTCAACTGTCTACCTGTAAATTTTAACGTAGTTAGGTACTTATTTTAAATGCTGGTTTGCTGGGTTTTGATAACCAGATATCATCTTATTTACTTACTGATATATTTATTTCCCTGAACCTCAAGCCCATAGAAATATATGTGGCATTGACGCTGCCTCCCTTGTCGAACCGTATGGGTCCCACTTACTAAGCTCATTTACAGTGGTCCAACAATCCATCCACCAGCCTGTAGAGGTCTACGCCTCACCTAATCAGCGCCTCTCCAACCGGTCTTATGCCTTCTTAATTCACTGGTTTTTCGCTTCTTCAAGTTGTTAGTTCACCTTGCTAAAGGGCCGCCTGTGCTCCTTTTTCCGAGTCAAAGTCTCCATCCGAGGACCTCTCTTGTTCATCGGTTATAAGTTCTACGAACAACGTTTGCAATTTTACAATAGCATAATCTTGTGATGTAAAGTTGTACGAGTATCGACATTAGTTGGTAGTTGTGAGTCGCGTGCGCATGCTAAGCAGTGTTGAAGCGGCGATCCATCATAAATAATGTATAGGCGTGCGCAGACCCTGCATCCATGACGGCTGGTTTGCCCCCGTTTCGAAATAGGCAAAACTGGTTTTCGCGGTTTTTCTTCATTGTTGAACGTGTAAACGCGTACATAATAAACAACATGTGTTGGTTTTCTAAGAACAAGCCGTTGAACCACAGAGTACATTTAAATGCGTTGAACTACGTGTGTGGTAAGCAGCGGATAAAAGAAATATTTGTCTTTAAAAAGCTACGTTTAATCTACTTTGCAACAATCCGCGAGCTCAACGTATGATGGTGAATACTGTTTGCTCGCGGATTGTTGCAAAGTAGAGATGGATTTCCGCAAAGTAACGCCTGATACAATTAATTACATTTATCTTTAATGTTGTGGATTGCCTATGTTTTGTCATCACAGTTAACAAAGGCATGATATTGCAATGCGTTTAATTAATTAGCTCAACTGCTATATACTTTTTTTAAATCTAGTTCATTTTGATTAAAATCACATTACAAGAAGTTATCAAATTTTGCAATGAATCCATTGCAACAAAACTACTTATATTGAAATGTTTGATTTCGTTTGGAAACTATGATGCTACAGGCAAGCTTAAAAACAGTATTACATTACAGGAGACAGAGTCTTAGTAAAGAAAAAGGCTTTTTTATTTAAGTTTTACTGTAAAGCAAAAGTTCCCTTCAATGGCGGGGGCTTTTTCCAAGAGTCAAGCCTAGATTATAACAAGATACTGCCATTACTCAATTGTCAAAAAGTGACAGCTGGATAGTTTTTTCCAATTGTTCCCAGGGGCAACAAATTTAAAAAAAACATTTGTCGCCACTTAATCCAATGGGGTGGTGACAACTGGGAACACTGTGGATTCTATGTACTAAAAAACAATACATAATGATATCAACTATATTTAAATGTATGAAATTTGTCCTGCACAAATCATTTCAGGTTTGAGCCAATGAAATTAAATTCATCTGCATTACTTAATTATGAACTAAATTATGAAGTTAATAAAATTATTGAATCAGTGTAATTATATAATTACTATTATGGCTGCCTCTCTTCCCCAAATTGTTATGCCTTAACAAGTTTATGTCTATTATAATTTATATATTTTTATATATTATGTTACTGTGCCATATGTAATGCTATATATTGTCGGTTAAATAGAAAAGTGGCATAATTAAACAAAAATTACAGGTAGAGTTTTTTGTTTATCTCACTTTTTTAACTTATTTTAATTATTTAATTTATAAAAATGGCGGTAAACCATTTGGTAGAGAAATGACTCTTGCGACAGTAGACTTTCATGTCAAATTTTAGAAATGTCTTTTATATACATAATATACCGTTGATATTCGACTTTAGCAATTAATAGTATCCATTTTCCAAAAATTTTAATTATGTCACTTTTCTATTTAACCGACGATATAAAGAATACACATAATCGGCCGTATTACAAACTGTGGTTTTACCTTTAACCGTAGTAAAAACAAACGGTCAAACGCATAGTAAATGACAGAACGTTGCCTAGACAATAAACGCAAATAGTGGTTAGGTTTCAAATTTCTTGTACTAAGGCCGAATGGAATTATTATATTGTTAGAGACATACGCTCTTATACGTACATATCACTCTGAATACTTGTGTTTAGATAAATAATTGACAAGCGAAAACAAATGTTTGAGTGTGAAATAGATGCGAAGAATAATGACCGGCCTAATTAGCTATTTATTTGCATCTGAATGCATAACACAGTAGGTACGCTGTACAATGAAGATACTAAGAAAGGAGTTATGACGGTTATGAAAATTAGAAGTGCATTGGGACCCAGACCAACAAGGTTACCAAAATCGTTTATGACTGCTTCGTCTTCTGACACTTTAAAAGTCATCAAGCATATCGCACCCTTAATGTTATACTGGCCTGACTCAAAAAAGTAGATTTTTGGGGAAACGCAATAAACCATTCTGCAATTTTGTCCGTTGAGAAACACATAATAATTAAAGAGACCCATGTTACGCTGTGTCAATAAAGAAGGCGAATTTCGTTGTGATATCAATTTGAAATCAAAGATGACGTTAACAGAAGCCTGTGAGTCTGCGTTACTCAATTCGATTCGAGCCCATGTCTAAGTAGGCCTGTATAATCATTAAGAGTGCGATGTACATCATCAAATTTCTAACATTGAAAGAAAGATACAAACAAAAATTTTTTGGACAACAGAATAAACACCATGAAATAACTGTATTACTAGATATATACCTAGATAAACTTTAAAATCAAACAATTACCATCGCGAATGCGACAGGTATTCCTTCACATTTCGAGAGCCTCCTTAGGTGGGGAACATACATTAAAGTGTCACACTCATCGTCAACAATGAACCTTGGACCTTCCAGTGTCGAGATGACAAGGTAATGGTGGTCATTACAAACGAAGACATAATAAACATCTTCCCGCCGTTCATTGTCCAAAATATTGCCAACGAACTATTGTGATGGCGGCAGTGTTAACCAACAACGAGTGCTTATAATAAACTACATATTGTTAAGGTTGTATGTGTCTTTAATTTTTATGCATCGCCATAAACGATGACCAGATGTATCTATGTCATTACATTTATTGTGGAAGTACCAAGCAAGTCAACCTAGTTAAGTATCTGTTACTGCTACAGTCGTTCGTATACCTTTTACCGATCCGCACTGGGGCATTCTTAGTTATCTGGAGAGTTAGTTAGTCAGTTAGTTATCAGTTATTTATGGGCTGTCAACTATTGACGGAAAGGATTCAATTTCTATCTTCGATTGCAAATAATGTTGACATTACGATTTCTATAAATGTTTCGTAGTTTAGGGTACCTGTTGATAGACTTCGAATGTTATGGTAAATACATTTTTATTATAATTACTACAAATTATGTTTTATGGCAATAAAGACCCTGAACCTGTTTCAATTTAAAGGGCAATTCTGGCTCCCATTCGAATCCTGTTTCGTTACAAAAAAATAAAGGTAAGTATTCAATCACGTACGGAAAAAAATTACTTATGCACACTAAGTATGTACCTACTTTGAAAGTCATGAAGGACATTTTATTTACATTTTTAGTGTCCAAAGTAATAAAGAATATATTTTTAACATAATCAATCAGAACATAGTCGGTAGCAATGCATAGCTCGTAAACCCCAAAAAGAATGCCTCAGCAGGTTATCAACGCCAACACGTAGGTATTTAGGTGTTCTCCTTGTAATCTGTAAACTTTGTGTGGTGTACGTACAATAAAGAATATTTGTATTATATTGTATTGTATTGTATTTGTTTGGAACAATAATATTAGGTCCAACTTGGAAATGGTTAATTAGGACTTTTTACATTTAAGTTAACGCTTTGTTTATGGGCTTTTCGAGTTAATTCTAATATACGAAATATGGAATACCGGGCAGATCACCTTGACCGACCGCTGCAACTATGTACCTTTCACTTATATAAGTATCATAACGCAAGCTGATAACTAAACGGTTAAAAATTGGTTTAAGGTAAACACTTATTTACCCGGATGCTTTAATAGAGCAGAACTTGAATAGAACGCTTCGTAGTTGTTGAATAAGGCAATCAAAAATATATTTGCGTGTTTACAATACTATTAGAGGTTAAAAATGCTAGTCGCTGAAACGCTCAAAAGCCTAACTTAACATAAGGATCACCGCGTATTGTGTTACAAGACTGGGAACATTAGAGCAGTTTTTAAAATTGAGTTTTTTTTATTTCGTGAGTTGTTGCTTTGTTTATTGTTTATCAGAAAGTACATGCTCATTCCCGTATTTTAAATCGAAATAAACAGTTCGAATCGATTAGCGATGTTACTTATAAAAGTTTATTAAATATAAGTTACGAATTACTGATCAATTAAGAAATCTTTTTTCTTGTAACCTTATTTAACTTTAGCCACTGTTTAAAGTTTCAGTTGACAGTTGACATATTATTATGTGGATGCATAATTACAGATTATTAATGTGACGATTACACTAATCCATTCGGTCTTTCATTCGATGTTGCGAAAGTATACATTTATTCGTTAAGATGATATTCCAAATGGTGTGTATAAGTGAAGAAAAGTTAGGTATTAATTATCGTCCAATACATTTGATAGCTACTAAGTTACTAAGATAGGTAAATGTTTTTTTACATTATAAGTAAGGCAGTATTTCTTTAACCATTTTCGTTCTGAGAAGAGACCCATGTCACAATGTAACGCGTAACTTGTGCCCATGTCAAGCAGCGGGATGGCGACGGGATCATGATTGGATGATGACAATGATGTAGATTAAGATTAGGAAGGCCGAGCTTATATTTGTTATCGAGCTGCATTAATTTTTTTAAGGTTCTATATTAAGTCTTTATTTATACGGAGTAAAAATAAACGACAGCCTAAGTGCTTTGAACAAGTTCAGACGTTTTAGCCTGAAGGAGTGTCAAACACCTTTCAAACAATTTTCTACAAAAAAGCTTATGAGTTTTGCATCTGTCTTGCTCACGCATACCTATTGTAAAAGTCTTAGGTAGACTTTGGAAAATGTCAGAATATGCGAACGAGAAAGATGTGAAACGTGATGAAGTTAATGAATTAATGAAATTGTAAAATGTAAAGTGAAACGTGATAATCCACTTAAATAAACGGTCTGGTAGACACAGATACCAGATTAGAGTGTTTTGGTCTGCAGTTCTTATTTGTAACGTAAAAGTAACTATGGAAACTAAATATAAATTACTAAAGCCTCCAAACTGATTATTAAAGTACAGTAACAATTAAAATATTTATTATTTGTACCTAATTTGTACCTACACTAAGCAAAACTTTACAATAGAAACACTTAAAATAAAAGTATACAAAAGGCTGCCTTATCGTTAACGATAACACACAAAGTAAAAAATTAAATAGAATAAATTAATACAATGTCAGATAATGTCAAATTCAATAATAATTAAAATCAAAATGTATGTATATCCATGTCATAATTATTTATTATCCTAATTGTCATAATGCCTCGCTGAAGCTTAAACATAAAGTCTTGACTTCCTTCCAAGAATCTGCAAAAATATCGAAGTCAGGATATATTTTTAGAAGAGCGCTGAGAGCCGAGAGGGTACGCGGTATGGGAGAGTTGGTTAATTAGTTAGATAGTTGTATAATAACAATATGATAACAAGCAACACGAGAAAAGGAGAACACAGGAGTACCTTACAAAATACTCACAAGTCATTATGTGATGTCCGAAAGCAATGTAAGCGCGTCCGCATAGTAAAGTGTTGTAATTGATCAACCTTGCACCTGTTATTACAAATTATATGCTTAATTATGAACTTTTTAGCTGGTCAAGCATGTTTGGTGGGTATCTACTTAAATAGTTCAGGGTTAGGTTCCGAATGACCTCCGCTTCAACGAACTCCAAGCTTGTACTTTTTATAAGGTGGCCTGCACAGTTGCATAAATGAAGTCAGTTTGTTTATTTTCAGAGAGACTTAATTACATTGCAATGTTATTAAGAACGTTACAAAGTTAGTTAAGAATATAAATAAGGAAATAGTAGTTTCGATCGTGTAAAAGCAACCATACAACTGAACTGTTGTTTTCGGTTTGCTTTAACACCCAAAGTTACTTTGAAAAGAAAAGAAAAACGTTT
The DNA here is from genome assembly GCA_018245335.1 of Dalla quadristriga. Classification (NCBI taxonomy): domain Eukaryota; kingdom Metazoa; phylum Arthropoda; class Insecta; order Lepidoptera; family Hesperiidae; genus Dalla; species Dalla quadristriga. Next base: position 2,909 of record DWLO01000543.1, on the reverse strand, counting down.
ATTGTGTACTATTTTACAAATAGATGTTACTTACAACAAATAAATTAGTCCACAACAGCCTACCCTATGCGGACATACAGTAGTTTTGTCACTGAGTGTGTTCTGCGGTTCGTGGTTGTACTATTTGGATAAGTCCAAAGAGCAGTAGCACTTTACGAGTGTGTGAGACAGGTAAGTAAATTAGTAACACTCTTTTATATTATATTACGTGTTACTTTTTCCATACAAATTTAAACACCCCATTCCACCTCCTTCTATATCGTATAAAGTTACTTATCAAGTAACAAAAGACATGTGTTGTTTCATAAACATCTTGTTGCCTTATCGTAATGTCATCTCTCGCTCTATATGAACCGGTTTGCGCTACCATCACGTGATAGAAATCTCGGCGCGTGCCGCAGTGTGTCCAGTAATATTATTATGTTTTAGTTAGTTTAGTATTCAATTAGTTATACTGTTAGTTTATAGTTTTAGTCTAACGACCAAGCAGACGGGCCACCTGATGGTAAGTGGTCATCGTCGCCTGGACACTCGCAACACCAGAGGAGTCGCTAATGCGTCGCCGGCCCTGAAGGAGAACTCTTTTGAAGAACGTCATGTCATAGTCCACTGAGAAAACCTCAGACGGAAGCTTATCCCACAATATACGCATGTGCGGCAAAAAAGAATTACGTGTTATTGCAGTTTAAGTATAGTTTTCTTACAAATATTTAAAAATGCCTTCGTCCGCTTTCTGCTTAAGCCAACGGTTGACTGGTAGAGACTACTTTTATTATTAAGTTCCACTTTATATAACATTTATTTTCATTCGGTTTAATGAAGTTTTATGAATAAATAAATAATACCGTAACAATTCCTATGCCTAGAAATTATGTTTATGGTTATCGTGCACAACTGCACACCAATTTACACGTTAACGTCGACCCTCATAAAAATTGCATAAGTTTCGGAGCATGCTGTATCCTAGAATGGACAATCTGTATCTCAGACCTTAAACACAACGATTTCAATGTCCGTATTAATTGATTACTAGCCACATGTATTCATTATTTACATTATACATCTAGTCTATGTTCTAAGCTAAATGTTGCCTTAATTACAGGATACTCATATACTAATAATACTCGTAATAGAAGAAGAAGAAGCATTTATCCCAGTGAATAACAACAGATACAAAGTATATTATTATTATTATATTTTATTTTATTTATATTATTCTATTCAAATAGTATTAAATGAATAGGAATATTCCATCCATCAGTCTCTAGAGGTCCACTTCGGCAATAGGCCTGCCCTAATCGACGTCACTCCGACCGGTCCTGTGCCCTCCGAATCCAGTGGTTTCCCGCTGTTTTCTTCAGGTTGTGGTCTCCATTCGAGGTTCTTTCTTCCCCATCGGTTATCAGACCTTCGAAGGATGCATTTAGTGCTTTGTATTCTAACCCAGGATAATTTGTCGTACAGGTAAAAAGTGTTTGATGATGTGCTGTTATGTGCATCAATAACGAATCGACGTAATAACGCGGATGTATTGTTCCACGTTTTCTCTTAAGCTTTTCCATGAGCAATGAGGCAAAAACATAGCAACTCCAACACCCATAATTCATCTCCACTGGACAATAACGTGGCATTACGTGCGTTTATCTACCTCTGTTATTCGGCTACTGTCGATCAGAAATGGGACTACGAGGAATAACTTGAGTGGTAATTTTATTGTGAGATGATTTTAGGGCTAAAATTGGCGACAAATCGAATCGATTTCCCAAAGATAATCAGCAGACGCCGGCCGGACTTACCCCAAAAAAGTAATGAATTAATGCTACTATTAATTTTCATTGAATTTAGCATGATAATGCGATAATGCTAAGTTAGTATGGACTATGGTAATCGTGCATTTAATTAATGATATTTGCAACATCACTGTGAAAACACCTCACCATATTAACAAAATACTTACAAATTATTTCATAACCATGATTTGTAGCAAACTTATTTCATAATTTGTGAAGCGCTAGACACCAGCTTATGCCTGGTCATGGTGATTAACATTTGAGTGTATGGCTCAATCGTAACAAAATGTGTGAAACGTCCGTTCGAATGTTTGTTATTCAATTTATAACCGACTAGAAAACAATGAACTTCGAATAGATAGGAGCTATGAATAGGGCTAATACAAACGGTTAGCGACTGGGATTACTAATAGTTACAAACAGGATTAACTTACACTACCATTCCTATCTCCCACAATCCTATTACTAACGAATACTAAACAACTAATACTGCTATTAACACCTAATACTAACAGGACTACCTAACTAACAGTCCCTCGCACAGTCCTTTCCGAAGTTTGTTACATATTATTATGTCTATTGTAGAGGGTAGGTACACTAAATTACCGCATAATCTTTGTTTTATCTCAATATCTCGAACTGTTTTTTAGTTACAGCGCTTAGTTTACGTACCCCTTTTCACTGTTTTTAAGTTTAAAGTTTAACTAAATTTCTAAATTTCACGCGAGACTACCAAAACCAGCTTAAAACAAAGGGTAAAGGCGGATTGGTAAGAAAGTGTATTTAATATAGTTTCGGCGCAGTCCGAAGTCCACGGCAAGGTCGAATGCATCTAGAATGCTCTATCACGTCTAGCCTACATGCGACCGAGAAAGTAAACAGTCGGTCATCGACATTTTCTACGTCACGACAGAATAAATAGTTGTACCGACTGTAACCGTCGCGTGCTAATGTGAATAGTTGAATGATTCATTTGGATTTATTTTCATTTTACTTATCATATAATTTATGTGACTGAGCCTTTATACGGTTCGCCCGGACCGATCTTCTTCTTGGTCGTGTCCATCATGTCTGATGATCGTGGTTGGAGGTAGCAGTTCGAGCACGGATTAGAGCTTT
>DWLO01000542.1:0-19598 GCA_018245335.1 Dalla quadristriga | reverse complement strand
TATTTCACGGCAGAAATGGGTGTGGCGGTGGTACCGCCCCGGGCGAACCGTATACAGGCTCTACCACCTACCAGAACTTCTCATTTAAGCTGACCTTAGTATATCAGGTTAACGTTGAGGCGATTATGTTGTTTACCGACACATACATGTATGTGGGTGGGAGGTTAGAATATTAATAATGGGTAGATATATATTATAATATTGGGTTAATATTTAGTTTCCGTATAAGGTGCTTCACACCTACATTATTTAAGTACACAACTAGAATAATTTCCCAAGTGATATTTTCTTCGATGCGTAGTAGGTTTGGTAAAATATATACATAAATGTACAGTGTAAAACTACTTTTTCTTGCAATGTATTGGAAGTATTATCGGACTACATGATCTTGACTTTGACTTTACTTTATGACTTTGTTTTATCTCAATATCTCAAGCGGGTTTTTAGTTATAGACCTGTCTGAGGCTGTCTGTACCCCTTTTCGCTGTTTTCAATATTCTGTATTTCGACTATTCACGCGGGCGAAGTCGCGAGCTCTCACTAGTAGGTATAAAATAAAATTATTCGCAAAATGTCACCACACGACATCAATATCGGCTATGGGTATATGATACTACGTACTTAGATTAAAACAAATTGGTTGATAAGGATGCAAATACTCGTAATGATAAATAATCTATCTAATCTAATCTAGTTAAAATAGTTATAACACTACCAGTCCAAACTGCACGACAAAGTGGGTCGTCCTGAAAAGCAGCGGCTTTTGTTAACCGCGGCCAATGCTGAGGGGTCCGTTTTTGTCAAGTATGTATGTATGTAATGTAGCATATTTACTTTATTATTATAATAGTATTATTGTCCACATTGCGCTATTGCGTATACGGTATACCTACGCGGAAATCATTCTTGAAGAATTTTATGACGTAACAAACGGTGTAACGGTGTAGGTAGCAACAGGAAAAATTTAAAACGTATGTGATCAGAGGGAAAATTCAGCTTGCGCGACAAAAGAAGAAATAAGGGATTTCGAAGGGGTCGCAGCTTGTTTCATACTTTTATTGCTCAGGGTGCTTGCTTGGCGGCAGCGTTAAACCTAAGGCCTCCCACATTTCGCATCTATCACGCTCGCACATTCTAACATTTCCAACGATTGTAAAAGTCTAGGTAGACTTTTGAAAAATGTGCTTCGATAATATCTTGGTTGACAATAAAATTACGGCCATTTAAGACGCATTTTATTTGTCATATACCTATTGTTTGAGAGAATAAAATGATAATAATTGTTTTCGCCTTTTTTCTCTATCAAAAACTGAGTATATGAAAGTTAAAATATTTTTTAAATATCCGTAATTTTATTGTCTACAATGATATCGAAGCTCATTTTTCAACCTAGACTTTTACAATCAGTGAAAATGTTACAACGTGCGAGCGAGATAAAGGAAATTTTCGTTCCACCCAGTAACTTACCTACATCGTTCACCAAATTCAACACACACTTACATAAGTTACATACAACATAGGATAAGAAAATTGGGCTATCTACTAATATTATAAAGAAATAAAGTTTGTTATAAGGAGTAATCTATGGAAGTACTGATTTGATTGCATAATTCACTAATGGGAAGTTACACTATCATAACGTATAGGTATTTGATTTTTACAAATTTAGGGATCTCTAAGAAAATTCAATACCAAGGTTTCTATCATCCTTTGCTTTGCTAAACTCAATTTTATCTGCACAAATCATTCAGAGCTATTCAAGTAAGTATAATTAATCATAGTCTTTGAACCATCAAAATCGGATTTTTAATTTAGGATATTATCGTGAAATTAATAAAAAATTACAGAGAAAAGATCACTGTGGCCACTAATTACTGAATTCTTATGAAAGTTGTTGTGGATACCTTGAACCCTGAAAGTGAATATTCTCTCCTTTGTTTTTTTAAATCGTCCTTCAAATAGGTTGAATGGAATTCAATCTGTATGAAAAATAAAAAAAATCTGAGATGAGCCGCGAGAAATGTCTAGTGTACCTACATTATCACGATTATCTAGATTAACATACAAACTTTACTAAAGAAATAGAAATTAGAACTAAAGATTCATTGAACAAATAATTGAATGGTTCCACAACTAAGGTTCCACTAAGCTGCAGGTTCCAGGGAAGGCTCCGGTACGTAATAGGCAATAATCTGTCTGTAGTAATAGCTTATGAACACTAAGCCAGCTAAACTTTTTGTTTTATCAGATTAATTGTTTTATATTTTGGTTTTGGAACGTTTTATGATACGGCGGTGATTATAATATCGTAGAATACTTACGGCTGAATGTCTTCAAATAAAATATCTTTACGCCTACCTACTCTGCTATCGTACGTCACTTCAAATTAATTTGCTACAGTGCTTGCGTACGAACCTCATAAAAGATAGATAAGAACATCCAAGATATAATTAAATATTTGCAAAGGCTTTACGCTTGCCAAGTATTTCTACCCTTCCTCCCTTATGTTTTAGCATTATGTATGCTCACACCTCAAGCAGCCGGATTCCAATGGCTGTATTATAGCCCCGTTCGGTGACGCTGTAAAGGCCAGTAGGGCCAACAGCAACTGTCCATTCGAAAAAAAAAAAAAAAAAAAAATTCACGCTGCGATTGCCCGAGCGTCAAATCGTGAGCCAGTTTTCGAAAGTATACATCGGTATTAGTACTTTAGTACCGTATAACGTACTTAGTTCACTTAATGCACTTAGTTCAATTTAACTTGCGCCTAAATTTACTTTCGACGTTCATTAGCTAGGCAAGTTGCCATCCGCTCCACAGCTGATTTCTAACAATTGTAAAACGTCGAAAGTCAATTATCATTAAGATATTATACAATACAGAATAAAGATATACAATTACTACAGTACAATGTGCAAACGTAATAACGTTATTTTTAGCTCAGAGCGTTTACACAATAATATTGTTTTGAATAAGTAAGTAAGTAAGTATCGTTTCTACATACTTCTACGACTGTCCGCTGTAATTTTTGCGTCTAAAAACAAATGATGGCGGTAGTCTGTTTTGTATAAACAAAATTGAACGATGTGAAGACGCAATAAGGTGTTTTTACCAGAGAGCGTTTGAGAAAGAGGGAGGGAGGTAGTGAAAGAGGGAGAGAGAAGCTTTCGATCTTTACGTAACTACGATAGAGTGCCTATTTGGTAAACTCCTAATAGTCCTACAGGAAGAGCCCTGAGAGTCATTGCATTGCTTATTGGCATTGGCCTAAAGTCCCATAAACGTCTAACAACTCTGCGCAAACGCAACACTAAATATTTAAAAATGAAAACTTATGAGTTTTTTATGCCGTGTTTGTTTTGTAGAAACAAATAAACATAACATTTATCGTTCCTCGTGAATTTCCTTTATAGTCATGCATGCATAGACACTTACGAATTCCCGTTTTCTCTGGAACGCATCAGTCGTTATGGAACGTAAAAGTCATCCTCGGCATAATAAATCGTTTTCCTGACCCGCTTACAAATACATATCGAATAACATGTTGATAGAAATATTAAAAATCGACCACGCATGTAAAAGATGAAAGTAAATAAAATAAAAGTCACCTCCACCAATCCGCATTGGAGCAGCGTGGTGGAGTATGCTCCAGGCCGCCTCTGTTGTGAGGAGAGACCCGTGCCCTGCAGTGGGCCATTATGGGTTGCAGCAAACTAAAAGTCCTACTACTACTACCATTTATGTGCTTATATAGAAACTTAAACTGAAAACTAAAATTTGCAATTACAATTTGATCGAGTGTAATTTTTTTTATTTAAGCGCTCTCCATGCCGTCATTTGATTCGGAAATTCATTAAATTACACGTTTGCCCCGCGTCCAGTTTGTCTAACAGATTGCACTGACGAATAGAATCACTATTAAAATGCAGAAAATCTACTTTTGCCACTGGTCTCACTATTTTTAATGAACTGGGCGTTTGACTTGCCCACTTTTTCAGTTTATTTTAACGAAGTAGGTACTCGTCCAGTAAACGACATGACCAATTTTTGTTCTAGTCCTTCGCTATTCGGATTGGTAAGCAATTTTTTTTTTATTGTAGCTCAACGAACAATCAGGCCACCTGATGGTAAGAGGTCACAGTTGCCTATGGATATTAGCAACACCAGAGGAGACGCCAATGCGTCGCTGACCCTGAAGGTCAGAGCTCTTTTTGCGCCTTTTATGGAGAATAACATGTCATAATCCTCTGAGAAAACCTCAGACGTAAGCTCATCCCACAACATACGCGTGCGCGGAAAAAAGAGATCGTATTAGCTGTTTAATCTAGGGTGGACGCAGCTGATTGACAAGTAAAACAAATTATGTTTCTTCGGATTAATTAGGTTAGATTCTAGTTGGACAGGTTTAATAGAATAGAGTAAGGAGCCTACACGTTTATATATAGTAAGTCTTAAACAAAGCAGGGAAACTTTCCAATCCAATTAGAGTATCATTTGACCAACATTGCAAGTAATATAATTTATTGCTCATAATTATATAATAATATGTATGTATATATATATACATTTATATATTTTATTTTAGTTTATACAACAACGTACAACAACAACCTTCGACAATATCATGGAGATTCAGAGCCCTGATGACATTTTAATATAGCTCAATTATATTATGTATTAATTATATTGTAATAGTGATTAATCTCACTAAGATAATATAACGGAGACCAGAAGCAGGGTTCTCTGTGCAGCAACTGCCATCTACTGCGATCACCAACCCGCCTGTTCAGCGTGGTGATTATGGGCAAATCCTCCAATTTTTTTGGGAGAGGCCGTTAGTTCAGCAATATACTATTATAGGCTGTTGATGATGATGATAATTAAACTTGTATATGTTTCAATTAGTTTAACGCTCGATTATCTATACTAATGCACGTATGATTACGGTTTAAGTTTAGTTTTCTTTAAATATTTAAAACCACTTCTGTCCGCTTACTGCTTCGTCCAAAAGTTGAGTAGTTGAGTTGAGTAGAGAATACTGTTAGTATGTCCACCTTTTATAACATTATTGTTTTTTATTGGTGTAATAAAGTTTTACAAATAAGTAAATAAACGTAGAATGGATTAATTGTCTGGAAAAGTTATTATTAAATTTGAAGAACTGTCCAGTTTTTTTTCCCCGTACATGAAATCGAACCCAATAGGACAATATAAAAAATGATAAATTCTCTCATTTTTGAGCAACACACACAGCTCCAAAAATGTTACCAAAATTGTTTTTATAAAAAAAAACAGTATGTATACCTAAGATAGTATACGAATATATGTATCTGTTATGGTTTCGGATTTCTGCTCTATAAATACTCTAACTCTACTCTACTTCCTTAGTAGAGTATATATTTCAATTAATTTCTTTTTTTAGGTGATCATAATAATTTGTTCGTTAATAATGGACAAAACTGCGGAGCAGCTTCTACCAAACACAAACAGAACTTGCAAGGCCTGAAGCTGAAGCCATGGCCTATAACTTCTGTAAATCATTGATTCGTAGCACTCGCTTGCCGTATTTTCCGTTTTTTTGATGAAATGTGTTTTCAGTTAACTGTGCTGTTTCTATAACCGAGACCGTTCGCCTTTTCCTGCCATTACCTGCATGCGAAAGCCACGTACCGGAGCTTTTATTTGCGTTTCAACATTTACAAGGTTCAGTTTGCTATTTTATATCCTCATCGATACCATGAACCGATTTTGTTTATAGGTTCGATGTTATTTTCTCATAAGTAACAGAGATTCCGCGTCATTGATTTTTATTGAAATTATGCTTTGCGACAAATCAACACTGTCTCGATGAAGATTGGTTCGGCTGTGAATACTCAGCATTCATTTCTATTTAATCCGCTCAGGCAGGACTAGTATAAATAGTATAAACCTATAAATAATATTTTTATGTAAAAACCATACATACATGTATAACATAATACGGGGTTAATGTGCCTCGTACCTTCTTATTCGAACTTGGCCAGACTTGATGGCCTTCTCTTCTCATTCTGAGAGGATATCGGTTCTCAGAGTGAGCATATGATATTTTGGTACTGATTAAAATATTCCGCTAAAATATTTCGGTAAAATATTAAGTGTTGCCTTTTTACAATACTTCGTATGGAATTAGGCATGAAGCTCTGCGGATGTTCGAGCCCTTGCGAGCCAATGTCTCACTAAGGTAATTTAAAAAATTTATGAGGTTTGAAAACACCATATGAAGGTATTTGATGCTTAATTACTCAATTAGAGTAGGGCTTAATAAGATGAATTATTTGTTTTTGTCATACGCAGGGAAAACTATAATTCCATCCGCATCGACGCGTACCGGGAGTTAGAGAAATGGTATAGGTACGGGTTGTTGTAACCTCGTACTTAGCTGAATATTATGGCCAATATCACTAAGACGCTATTTCTGTGGCCTTTACTTGAAATAACCAATACCAAAAGGCCTAAGACTAAGACCAGTTTAAAGTTTGAGTAGTAAGACTAAGTGTTTTTTTGTATAGTACAATGTACTACTCGTATGTGCCTTAAATTAAATATCAATCTTATTTAATTTTTAATTTAAATTTATGTGCAAATATTATATTATATTATGTTCATTGGATCAGTCATGTTTGAGTCTTGTACTTTCTCACATTTATGTTTGACTTAAATTTGCCACGAAAAAACAATTTGTAACAGTATGTAGGTACTTACATTCTCCTTTGCCGTGTCCTGCCTGGGTCGTGTGTAACGTAACGTATACGTTCATTATAACCTCACACGTTTCTGGCAATAAATTAAATGAAATGAAATGTATAGTACAATCTACTTAAGATTAATAGAAAAATTTTCTAAATAAAATATCTTATTCGACCAACTTCTCACTAATATGTACTAGTATACGCGTGATCTATTTTTCAGCTAAAACAAGAAGTACGAGTATATCTTAAAACGATAATATGAACTGGGCTCGCGACTTTACTTTGCCGCCAAATCGTCTCGCGTCACCCGCACCCCTGACTTTTATTGTAGCGAGTTTTCCAATTACATTTGGAATGAAAATACTCTGCTACAAAAAAACAAGTTACTGAGCAGGCGACGACTTTTTCACTGTGCATGTTTTTAGGAATTTTCGATGGCTGACTACATAAATTTGTTTGGCTTAGATAGATGTGTTTGGAAAAGTTGAATGTGATTTAAGATGATTCTTGCTTGTTGTTGCAAGATTAGACTCATGACAGCTCTTCTGTTAACTGGACAATATCTGGCATATTATTCAATCGGATGGTAACGTAGTGCTGGAAAGCATTCGGGTAGGATTGGCGTGCTAGATCATCCATAGGACTCAAGTAGACGCTTTTATAAGCAGGTAAACGTTTCACCTGAACATTATCTAATTCTTTAATTAGGTTGTTAATTGCGAAACATTTTTGCCAAGAAAAGGTATATCTACATAAATCTTCGGATATCGTGCGGTGCGCAGTTGGTGCCCAGGCACTTTGATGTAGTGCAATGGAGGGTTGTAGTGGGGACCCAAGACTCCGATGACAGATCACGGTTTCAAATATTCCACAAGAGAAGTTACTAACCCAAACAGACTCGGACACAATTGTCACCGTCCTCGCTGGAGGAGACGAGGTCCCCTCTTAGACTATTTGTATGAGCGCCACGAGGTATCCCCGAGTGACCGGTCGTTTTCTCCTGACCCCGTCACTACAGCGACAGCCTAAGCCGAGATGCGTACCTCACTTCACAAGACGTGCCCTTCATTCGTCGCACTCCAACTTTCTCAAATAGAGCCGGGTCGATTCGGGCCAATGCAGCAATATACTAAATCGATATTAAAAAACTTAACTATTTCATTCAATTGTCTGCTAATCGTTATCTTCATCAACTCAAATGGAAGTAACTTAGAATACTAAGCACGCCCCGACTTCTTCAGTTGTAATTTTAAAGGAGATACAGTCTACTCAAAAATGAATATTAGCTACTATTAGAAGCTTCGTCTAGGTCCGAAGGCAGAGTTTCTAAGTAGTAACAAACTTTCGGAAATGTCACAACTGTTCGTAATTGTGACTGATCATTCTTGTAAGTCAAAGTTGCTATTTAACATTATATCGCCAAATGAGTAGTATTTATGGATTGGAGTTGAAGTATTAAAGGATTTTTCTAAAATCCAACCCTATTGGGGTGAAATGGGGCGTTTTATTTTGTATTGAAAAACAATTTACGCGAGCGAAGCTATTTATAGGTTATTTATAATGGATTATTTATAGATTAAAGATAGCTTTCTATATAGACCTAGATGTACATATTTGAAAGGACTTATGTGACTGAAAGTATTAGTGGTATTATTAACGTAGGACATACCATAGTTGGCAACACCTTTACAAATTTGTTAATACTATTTTTCACAGATTTGTAACATTCTCTTGGTAGATTAGACCGTCTATCCGAAATATCCTGGCGTTGTTTGGCGGGTATCGCAAAGTGATTGATCGTGGCGTTCGTGGCGCGCTTGGCCAATCCAACGGTACGGAGTTAATTGAATGACATGTAATTTGCTCTCCAGATAGATTGGTAAAAACATAATTATCGGGTAAATATTTCTATACATTTGTTGGTACGTTGCGGCAAACAGCACAAGTTGTGTCGACGCTAATTTTATTTATGTAGAAGTCGTCTCCAAGAACGATGGATAATTATTATTTATTCACTCATATCATGTTTTCCTGACACCAGTCATGGTTTCATCGAGTCACCACTTTTTACATAAATATCACTGCTCGCATTTGTCAAGTTATTTGTCAAATTAAAGCTTACCATAATGAATATTTTGTCTATTTTGAAAGCCCATGCTATTTAAGCGATTTCGTCAGTAGGAGAGGAGAGTCACTCAATTGCTTAATGTTTGACATAAAGGTTTTAAATATAACAAAGGTGCAGGCACTGAATTACTAATTCTCAATTCCCCCAATCCAGTAGAATACTTAGTTTGACGTATAGCCCAAAGAACAATGCGATGAAAGCTATTTGAAAAAGCTCTATTTGTCTTATACGGATGTTAGAAGTTGATCCTATTTGTATTCACTGAAGGGTGGGACCCAACCTCCGTAATAAGGTTAACGAGTTGGCGGAATTGAAAGCTAAATTCCTGAACATTTTCCGCATTTAGTTCGTTCAGAAAACATGAAGGAACGAATTTATGAATGTATCCAAACCTTTTGAATGACTGTGTTACGGTCTGGAGAGTGTGATTGCCAACACGCACTCGCACACGGAGACGTTCTATCTCAGTCATCAGATAGGGATAGCGACGTATATTTAACTAGTCCCAGGCAGAAAAGCGGTTCTTTTAGAATTTTTATTTAAAAAGAAAAACGTTTTAAAGCTGCGCTTACAAATAATATATATTATCAGATAAGTTTTGTTTAGCACTGCAATCTAAAACTTTCGCCATGCCATTGTTACCACTGGAAAAACTGTATGATTGAAAAATACAATTTACCTTTTCCACGTCAATTGAAAATCTGAATAAATGTATCATCCTTCAGTTTAATTAGGGCGTACACGAAACTAATACTCCTCATCTGTCATTAAATTACACCTGTTGTATTGTGACATTTAAATACATGACTACAATACTATTGTTATCTGACACTTTTTGCCTAATTCCCATCAAAACAATTCATCACAACTTTACTAAATTAGTATTTAAGATTTAGCAAAAACTCCAACCATAATTAAATTCACCGATGAAAATACATTTATGCAAGTCGGTATTTAATAAAGAATATTTATCGTCTGTAAATATATATAAAATTGAATCAGGTTAAGCCAAATGTTATAGAAAGAAAACTTGGGAAATTCAATCCGTCGTATCTTGCTCGGAAAGTTTCATGAGTCGGATAAGATAGATTGGGATCCAGAATGCATTATTGGCCACCCGAGATTGTGTCACACCATATAGAATAGTTTTTTTATTGATCGGATTTGGCGTATATTCCTATTACGGCATTGATCGAATCGATTGAATATTTAAAGGAAAAAATAATGAAATAAATTCTGTTCGCATTATGTCACGGGGTGAAGAATTAGATTTAAATAATCACAACTGAGAGTTATGAAATCTCTATTCAGTTACAGAAATTACTCAGCTTGACACGCTACTTTTCTCTTTGTGAAGTTAGCATTGACGCGGTTTTATTTTTTCGTTCGTCCCAGTTTCACATTCGTTAGCCGTCATAATTGAAAGGCTCGATAATATCTAGTGCCGTCAGAGCACCCAGCTCGAAAACTTTGTCAAATCGTCTAATCCTTACTGCAGCCCTATTTACACTGAGCCTGTGAGATTTGAATTATTAAGATGGCACTGTGATTATGTAAAGTTATCTGAGGACTGAGCACAGTCTTTATTCAAATGGAGATTTAGGTCGGACGTCAATTGACTTCGTACTGTGTAATTAAGAAAGATCTCGAAGTTAGATTGCTTAATTTTATTCCGTTGAGTGATCTGCTTAAGTGTATAATGAAAGTTTATCATATTGTATTTTCTTTTTGTGGAATGTAGCCAAGTGAGTAGATTCAGTTTAATGAATAAAATAATTTGAAACAATTTTAGTAAAGCTTTGATGAGAAGCAATTTAAAATGTGTATGCAAAAACTGCCATACGTGCGATGACTCCTTGCTACGTTTCGCATCGTAATGAGGCTGGAAGAGATTTAACGTCTGATACATTCCCCCAGCTACACGCAGCCACTTGTGGCTAGATTATCACGGTCTACCAAACAGACATGTGGCATCTGATATCAATTAGATCGCTTAGTTTTAAATTATGTAATTATAAGCGAATATATGCAGCGAAGGGGCAAATAGCGCGTTTATGAGTAGGCGAACAAACCATATTTTAACCGCTTCGAATGAAGTCAGTCACGGTGCATTCTTACTTTTAAAAGTCATAACGAGGACTAAACAGGACTATGGCAGGGAAACCTCACATTTCTGACGGAAATGTCCAATAAGCAAAAAAATGCAAAAACTTTCTTCTTCATCATTGTATATATAAAGAAAGGTATATAATATAATGAATATAATATTCTGTTATTAATGATAGCTTTGTATAGTTTGAAGATCTTCTTCACATAATTCCTTGTTTGTTCCTGTCGGCTTATCGAATTTCACCCTCATAAATTGTGGGGTCGTCAGTGAGTTTATTGTTAGATTTTATTTGCAGAGACGATAAGGCTTTCACAACCCGTTCAGCGCAACATGGACAAGTGACAGCTGCCAAACTTTTCGCGGCAAATCGTTACATAACAACAGTTCTTACAGTTCTAAAGACAATTTCAAGTTTGGAAAATGTTCGGTGTAATATCAAAATGGACCAACGACGTCAAAATGAAACTAGTGTATTGCAGACATCATAAATAGTCTACTACGATTTTATGGAATGTTGAAATTGTTATTTATAAAAGAATCGTAAGGTTATAGAAATATATTATAATAGAGTGCTCGCGACTTCACCCACATGAAATTTCGAAATACTTACAGAAAATTATTGACGTATCAAAAGTTAATTATTAATTAATATGACCCTTCGAGCTATTACTAAAATATCGCTTGAGATATTGAGATAAATCAAAGCCTATGCGGTAAGTTAGTGTGCTACACAACTACTTGTGTAGAGGACTACAATACCTCAAATCCGTTTAGCGGTTTCTGAGCCGAACACAGACAACACAGACAGACAGACGACCATTCTAAAAACGGTTTATTATGTAGGTCCATATAAGTAGTGCATTCTGTTTATTATTGCCTTTTATTTTAATATTACAGAGAGACACACGAATTTTATTTATTGATAAGAAGATTTGATCCTCCATCTCTGGACTCCATCGCTGGACGGTTGGAATAGCAGCGTAACGTTACGTATGTCTATTTAGTTTGGTGACACGTGCTTCTTTACAAAGCCTTACTTTACTTTACTTACAGGAGCTTTCTTTTTCTAACCATTTCTCCGAATGAGTAGCTTGTTTATTCTGCGAGCTATGTACAATGTATATACAATTTTGCGCCGAAGATAATGTAAACGATAAATATCATCAACATGAAGTCGCAGCCTACGAGAAATGGACTTAAACATTGTCTTATCAAAAGTTGTGGCATTTTACCAGCTATAATTTGATTTAAATAGTTACGCTCTTATTTTACCGGAGCCGTACAGGTTCATCATTTGTCATACACCTAGAACCGGTTGTCCATCTGAATAATAGATGGTGTTCGCGGCAAGAAGTCTACACAGATTAATGTTCCGCTTCGATCGGAACATCTTGCTTATTTATTGTGTCTGTAAAAATAATACTTCATTCATAGGTGTTCTTCTTCGGGAAGAGGATTTCCGTTGGAGCTCCAACATCGATGAAAATAAGTATAACAAGCGACATTAAAAAGTGTTTCGATTTTATTTTAATCACGTACCTAGACAAGTTCGATGAGCTTATCATGATATGGGCAACAGTAATAATTTGCAAACAATTTTTGTTAATCAATTCGATTAATCACTCCAGCCTTTGGTGGTGCACTGTCATATACATATGCTACTTCATCTTTTGAGACCTCTGAACCTGAAGTCGTTTTCCTCTGTTTGTAATTTATAGTAGGCCTTCCATCTGGTCCATCTTGTGTATTATTTAACCATCTTCCCATGCATAAGCTGCTATCCGCTGCTGTTATTTGTTAGTTATGTCGGTTATGTTAGTTATGTTATTATGAATTCAGTCGTGTAGGAAAATGCTAAGTTAGTACTCGTGAGTTGCCCTCTTATTAGAACGCCGTTTAGAATATGCGACAATAAAATAGTAAAGGACCGAGTCACAGATCCCGGTTATTATTTATTTTATAAATATCACCACTATCATCTGTAATATCTGGATTAAAGCCGTCTGGATATTAACGACACTGACATTTAACGCGTACCTACCAAGATTTAAAAAAAATAGTTTATAAAAAATATATTTTTTATATTTTTTATTGTGGTTTGACGGCTTTAATCCTTTAATTCTTTAACGGCGTTGGCTATCATTTTCTTGTTATTATTTTATGTTATTACCGTGCTGAGATTGCTTTCCGAGTAAAGTCTTCATGGTAACAAATTCATAGTGCGAATAGAGTTGTCAGTTATCAAAGATTTGAGAAGGCGCTGTAGACGGCGCCTGAAAGGTCGTCGACCCTATCCTATCCTGGCCCCCCGCCCCACATTTTTCTTCTCGGACACCGCGCGTCTGACGGGGCGCACATAAAATGTGCTTCGTCGTCGCCATGCTGAATACACTACCATTGTTTTGGTTTTGCAATCTCATGTGTAATCTCGTCCTTCCTTCTTACAAGAACTGCATGCAGTGTATACTTGTAAAAATTAGGAATGAATCATTCTAAAATTTTAATTAGGATCTTTGGTTTAGGATGTTTGTTTTAAATCTAAACTGATTCTTTAGCGAACATTTCTCTAGGTATCTACTGACTTATTAAGAAATAAAACATTTTTGGGGAATGAAAAATCTATATGCTGCTCCGCCATGTATAATCTATTTATTCATTATTTTTTGTATAGTTCGTTGTAATTTTTTATGGTGTAGAATAAAGAGTAAAATAATAATAAACATATAACTAGGTAGTACCTACTTTTTTTTTAACCTATTTTATAAAACTTATATTTCGCGATTTGTTTACAGTGACCGGCTAAAAGTACAGAGTAAAGTGGTAACTCCAAATAGTGGCACAGAACGCTAAAAGTGTCCACCGAAATCCGGAAATTGGTAATGACTTTCCTGTTTCTCTTCTTTTTTCTACTTCACTTAACCGTTTGAATAGTAATAATATTTTATTACACACATTTAATATTCAGAGTGTCATACTAAATTTTCGATGTTTGAAAGAAACCTTGATTTAAAGTAACGAGTGTGAAGGTACCTGACACATGAAACTCCAAGTCAATTCGTGTCTTCAAAGCTTCTATAAGCCGAATCAGGTCATCTGTGTGGATGTTCAGCTTTTACATAGCGGCAGAGCCCGCCGCCCGCGCCATAATGACACCATTTCTTAGAGGAACTAAGCCGTTTTTCCCTACCCGATTTTAGCCAATACTGATTTATAGATTTATAGCATAGATTGTTAGCACAACTTTCTTTATACTATGATGATTCTCACTTCTCAGTTTTTCATTCATTCTTTTTATTCTAACGCCTAATATTTATGAAGTATTTTAAGCGAACACATTTAATAAAAAATTTCAGTATATTGATATTGTATCTTTAGCTATCCTGGACTATAGAGCCTCGATCGGTAATCAAATATCTGAATACCAAAATAATGTGTGCTGTTGGGTTTTGGTCGTTGTTATACTATCTGTGTGTTCGCCATCAGTAGTAGCGGGAAACGTAGTACTGAGGTGAGAGTTATATTTACTAACGCCAACATGTATTCCTACTTAATTAAATTGCATTCTCTGTTTATTTCACACTAGCTGTTGCCCACGACTTCGTACGCGTAGGATTAAACTCAAATTAAATCTTGGATTTTCAACCCCAGTTTCACCAATTTAGGGGTTGAATTTTGCAATTTCCGTTCTCAGCTGATGTCTACTACTTATTAAAAACCCTGCCAAATTTCAGCTTTATGGGTCAAGTCGTTTTCGAGATTGACATTTCGCTTTTATATATATTAAATGTTATCTGCTCAACGAATTGACCAATTTTAATAACGTACAGACAAAAAATTATCTACTTGAAATTATCTCGATGATGAAATACTTTAATTTCATAAGGATTCATATTATCACGTTGACAAGTGCATCTAAAGTATGTAGTGGTTATTTAATTTAAGTTTTATTTTTAATTTAGTGTTGCTAGAAATTCAGAAGAATAAGAAGTAACCTGGATGCAAATGATGTATAGAAGAACCTGGATGAGTAACCTCTCATTTTAAATAAAGTTAAAATTTACAAAATGAACAACAAGGCAGTTGATATTGGTTTCCTGGAAGAAAAAAAAGATTGGCTGTTACATCCAAGATTTTTCCCTAGCAAAGTAGGTGGCAAACCAGCTTGGTTGGATCTCAAGAATTTACCAAGCTCAAAAGAATTAACCTGTAAGAGATGCAATGACCCTTTTATATTTCTATGTCAGGTAAATGCTATTTATTCAAACTAAAATTACTCCTTTCCCTACCCGTCCATACCCTACTTAAGATTGTCTGGAAGCAATCAGGACTTAGCGATGAGACTGCCTGTTTTATATTTTTATAAATGGTCCTGTTTATTTATATAATTTAAGAAAAGTGAATGAAGGGTTTTACATCTTTTCAAGGGTTTGACTAGTTTGTATTTGTCTTTTTTGTATTGAACTAACTCATTGTTCTAACAAGTATTTATATAACTTTCTTGGTGGTAGGCACTATCTTTACACATTTCTGCCAGTACTACAATTGTTATTTTGCTGTTGTTCAAGCAATCTGTGTTTTGGTGTGAAAGGTGTCATTGTTGGTGGACACCTATATAAAAAGCAACAATCTCAGTCCTGAAGAGAATCAACTAACCTGTGATCAACTAATAGGACTATTCTTGTTGTATTCCTACAGTCCTTTTACTACCTAATAGTTATAATGGGAGGTGGTGGCGACTTAAAACCACAGAATGCCATATTGCAGTCCTTCTCATTTATAAAAAAAAAGAATTCCCAGCTCCTTCCCATGAAACATGTTGCAGTTGTTAATTGCTTTTCCTTATTCTGTGATAACTTTACAGATATATGCTCCTTTTGAAGAAAAAAGTGAATGTTTCCACCGTACAATATTTATCTTTGTATGTGTAAATGGATCCTGCTGTCGAACAAATTGTAGTGACAACTTTGTTGCTTTAAGATGTCAACTAGCAAGAAAAAATGATTTTTACTCCTTTGAGCCCTATGAGGAAAATGAGAATGAGGTATAAAAAACCTTCAGATTAACCGGAATCCAAGATGAACAGGTATCAAAAATAAATAATGACAAAATATGTTTTTCAGGAATTTCCCATGGATACATTTCCAAAATTATGTCACTTATGTGGCACAAGGGCTCCGTCTCACTGCTCAAAATGCAAGCAAACTTATTATTGCAGTCGCAAACACCAGATATTAGATTGGCAAAAAGGTCATAAGGGATATTGTCCTAACTTGCAGCAGGTAATTCATTTAATTTACACCAGTGAATGAAAAAAGCAGTTTTCTGGTAATTCCTAGGTAACCAGAATATGCCAGCGAGTTGTCTGCCACAATGGAGAGCTCTTTTGCCCCAATTCAGTACCCCATCTTTAAGCATAAATATAATTGATTTCAGGCTGCTACATCATTAAACCCAAGCAATTTTCGTGTGACTGAAGCAGGGAAATGCATATTATTTAAAGAATGGGAAGTAATAGTAGATGAAGAAGATGAGGTATTGTAATTAGGATAGTCATAGATTCATTCAGAATGCCAAAATAAAAAATCTAATGAAATATATTTTAATTAATGACTTGAAAAAAAAAACTTAAAAGAATTAAGTTTTATGTAACATAAGTAAAATAACCCCTCCTGAGTGGAAACAGATGTGCAGAGAATTAGACAATGAAATAACAAACTATTATGTTTTAATGCCTTCGTAAATTATCTAAAGTTATGCCACTTAATCTTTTCGCTGTTTAAGGTGGAAGCCACTAACCTGGATACCAATAAGGAAATGGAAAAACTGACTAAACTGATACAAGAGAAGAAAGATGGTTCATTAAATAATATAGATGAAGATGAATTGGAGCAATACACATCTGCACTGCCTAAAGATAAAATGTTTAACAAATTCAGCAAAAGGATAGCTAGACATCCAGACCAAGTGTTGAGATATGACAGAGGAGGTACACCACTCTGGATCACACAAAGTGCAAACAATGAACTTGTAAATGTTCCAAAATGCCAATATTGTGATGGAGAAAAGCAGTTTGAGTTTCAAGTAAGCTCTGAATTAATTTTGCACATTCTAATATTTTTAATATGATGACATGAGAGTAATTGTAATATTGTTATTTTTATTTTGTTTGTTTTCTATTCAGATAATGCCACAACTACTTAATTTCATCAATGTTGGATTAGAATTAAATAGCATCGATTGGGGTATCCTGGCCATTTACACCTGTAAAAACAGTTGCAACACTGGACCAGCTTACAAAGAGGAGCATATAATTAAACAAGATTTTATTGAAACAATTTAACAATTAAAAATTTATTAATTAACTAAATATTTTGTACTACTTACATATTAAATTATATAAGTAAATAACTGTTTTATCACTTATGCTTCTTTCCATAATCCTCAGATAAATATGTTAGTAGGTCATTGAGTCCTGTGAATTCTGTTCTTGACTGTGGTGGATTGCTTTTTGGTAAAACTGGCAAAATTTGACCCATTTTCACTCTAAAATCTTTCAACTGAAATAATAAAAAGTTAAATGTAATAATTAATCAGCTTATAGGTTATACATAGGTTAATAATGACCCTATAAAAACTAATAGTATAATATAATATATTATAGTATAATAATTCATAATTAGTTTAATTGGTCCAATGTCCACTGTCTCCTCTCAGAATGATTTGTCCAGATCATAGCCCATCATACTGGTCAAATGCTAATTTCAGTGTTTCCATAAGAAAGTACTATTTAACTGTTAAAAACTTAACTTCAAAAAGTCAGATGTTCAGGGTTTGCAAGGCCAAAATCTTAATCACCGTGTTATCACTGCTTATTTATTTGATAATATTTTCTGCTCACATCTTTAGCTCCAGATAGTTTCCATATGCCATAACATAAACATGATGTGCCGGCTATTGCATACAAAGTCCCCCAGCCTAAGGCTCTCAGCGCAAGGATTGCTCCGGCATCAGCCAACTCCAC
Organism: Dalla quadristriga; assembly: GCA_018245335.1. Taxonomy (NCBI): domain Eukaryota; kingdom Metazoa; phylum Arthropoda; class Insecta; order Lepidoptera; family Hesperiidae; genus Dalla; species Dalla quadristriga. Next base: position 1,611 of record DWLO01000542.1, on the reverse strand, counting down.
AGTACTGTGCACACCTAAAATTAAATTATTGGAATATAAATACTTAATAAAAAAAAGACTAAATTAATTATTGAGCAAATTATAAGTACATTATTTTCCTGTTACCAGTAACAAACTTCATTGAATTTCTTTTTTTGTGTCTGTACTGGAGGTAGTGTTGCGTTTAGTACAGTTATTTAATAACAGCTGATCATAATAACAAGGGTTTCCTCCAATACAGGACAAGTCTGAAGTTAAGGGTGAAAAATTATTGTAGATTGTAGGAGGGATTATAATGTCAGTTACTTTGTGAATTACATTTATTATAATTCTTTCATGTTACACCCCACATAAAAAACCATTAATACACTACAGTTAACCTACCTTTATTAAAATATTTAGGGTCTGTTTTTTTGGCAGCTGATAAAGTGGCGCTGAACCCTACAAATGCTGAAATCCCTGCAATTGATGCCAAGAAAGCACCAGCTGAAACATAAATTAATAATAAGTATAGGAATTTTTGCAGTGCTATATTTTATTAAAATAAATATTTAAGATTCTAATTATAAAGTATAATTTATAGTTCCTTAACTTTTATCCTCTCTAGCCTCTCGTTTGACATAATTTCTGCAATAAATATTATTCATTAATTAGGATGGTCAAAGAGTATTGTACACCTCATAAAAATACATTAAAAAAATATGAGTTTAAGCAACTAAAATAAATTATGAAATATTGATAGGTAATTATAATATCCTTACTAATATTATAAAATGTGAACTGTGTTTGGGGGTTGGTCCTTTCACGCTGCAGCAGAGTGACAGATCGATGTAATTTTTTTGCATAGAGATTGTTTATTGACCGGAGAGTGAAATGGGATACTCTTTATCCTGGAAAAAACAGTTCTTGTGGGATAGATAGATTTGACACCGTCGTTATCTATACTATTACTGGAAACAAATCAATTTTTCTTTTATTGTGTTCATTCAATTTGCCTTTTCATCTCATTTTAGCTAGCTAAAAGTTGGCATTGGACTTTTACTTATTATATATGGTTATCTAGTTCTAGACCATGAAAATAACTGCCATCGCGCAGATTGCCTCACATCAAGCAGTAAGATAAAATAATGATTATTTACCAAAACCAGCTCGCTAGTCCTCAATGTGACATACTGATTCCAATCTGTGACTTATCTTATCTTATGCATTTCTAAGTGACTAGCTGTTAGCCGCGACTTAATCCGCGTTGAAATGATCAATATTCGGGTTTCAAACTATCCAATGACCTCCGCTGTACAAAATTCTAGAATCGGTAGTATGGTTTAGCCGTGAAGGCGAATCAAGCAGACAAATTTTCGCATTGATTATATTAGTAAGATAAAATCCAATCCAGTTATAATTCAATAGATAAAATAAAACGAAACGAAATTGTTTCAATATTCAATGACTATTTCAAAATTATGAGTTTTGACACTAACCATGAGTGGCCATGACGTAACAGTAACATCACCCCCGGTAATCACCCCTACGGTCTATTTGGACATAATGCTCACACTTTTTTTTTTTTTCCTTTAATATGGCGTCGCACGTTTTGCGCATTTGCCAGTGTCAAGTTTGAGATATATTTTCAAA